>ML780035.1:459883-476833 GCA_009831015.1 Picea engelmannii | reverse complement strand
TATATACATAGTGCAATTTATGAAATGTCCCATATTGTGTTATTTTGTCTTATATTTACACAGAGTATAAATTATGAAACTTCCCAAGAATATCAATATTGTTAGATATATACCCCGAATGTAATTTGAGGAATTTACCACAAAGGGTTAATGAATATATATATATATGTGTGTGTGTGTGTGTGTGTGTGTGTGTGTGTGTGTGTGTGTGTGTGTGTGCGTGTGTGTGTGTGTGTGGTAAATACGAAACCTTCCTATGGAGTTTTCAACAATGAAAAAGTATGAATAACACCAACCTATGTACCAAGGGTGGGATCTTAGATGAATCCCAGAGGGTAAGGTTAATAATATTACACGATGAAATAAAAGAAAACGTGAAAGGGAAAAATGAAGGTTCAACTCATACGGAGGCGCAATGGTAATACAAGGTATAAATAAGAGAAACACACCAACCCTCTAGTGTCGAAATCTTAAACATAGTGGAACCCAGGGAGAAAGAGCATACGTACGCACAATGGTAAGGCATTATAAATCCTCAAATAAAGAAAGAAAACATGGAGTCTTTTAATGAAACCTATCTTTATTTCTACATTGCACAAAACAAAGATTTCATTCACGATATACAGAGAGAAAAAGAAACAAAGTTTTTTACTTACCTTGTGCATAGAAGAACCAGATGGACATTCGCCTCCTTCCATTGTTCACCAGGGCCGAGTTTACCAAGTCGCTAACCATATAAAAAGTAGGGGAAAATTTTAGTTACAACGTAGAGGCCGATTTCTCATACAACGCAAAGGTAAGTTTCATGAATACATGACCAAAGGGGGGAAAAAATGAACGAGTGTGACCTCGTAGGCCTCACAAAGTGGATTAATAGCTGCTAGTACACCCTATGTCATGCCATGTGAATTCAAGGAGGTGGCGAGCCCACATTGGGAAGTATCATCCAAGTGTCAAGTCTGCAAGGACGAGACAAGACTCTCCTTTAATGAAACATCCAGGAGTAAATTCCTACAGACCTGACCTGCTAGTCACCATTAAAACATATTCAAACCAATTTATTGTTGAGTCATGTTTCTAGTCGGGTAGGTTTAATAACATTATGGTTATGGTTTATGCTTGTTACAATATGATAAGGGCATATGTCATTATGATACCAAGGTATTAGTCCATATGTTAAACAATAGGTATCTCGTTGGGAATATTGTTAGTGTTATGGTAACTTATAATAATAGTTTGTATGTTAAACGATAGGTATATTGTTTAGGCTAAAATCATACGGGTTAAAGTATCCATATACTAGGTTGTATGATAAACGTTATATATTTGTTGTGGATAATGTTAGCATTGTGGTGTCCACATAATAATATATATGTGGAATGATATATTTATATATTGACATGGATAATATTATGAATATATCCATATGATGGTGTATACGATAAATGATACATACATTGTTATGATTAGTATTATGGATAGACTATACATTAGTCTATAGTCTATAGTATACATTGTTGATCGAAGCTAGGAGAACTATGTAGAAGTGGATGATAGATGATTAATGATAATCCATTACATGCTACATTATGGATAGCATGTTTATTGTAAGGACTACGATAGTCCTGGCCACAATTTTAACTGTATGCTTTTAATCCAATAACAATGGTCACTCTGCTATGCATACGATAAAGGAATAAATATGTAATTAATGTATTATCTCTGTGTCACAATAAATGTTGAAGAATCAAGCAACTTTAATGTCCCCTAACAATTTTTATTTTTTTTGGAAAATTTGGGGTACATTACAAGTGATTTACTTTTCTGCAAGTGTGTCAATTACTTTCTTGCAACATGTGCTTTTACTTATGCAAGCGTGGATTTTGTGTAGTTTAATTTTGTTACTTTCTAAAGAATTTGGTATCTTTCGTCGTGACATTCCTTCGAAAATACTACAATTCATTGGAAATTACAACATTCTACTTTCATATATGGTGCATGAAAGCTCGTAAGTGTAATATAACCTCATATTGATAATTAAATGTCGAACTATTCATTTTCTTACTAAATTATTTAAGAGGTAATTGAAAAGTCCATAATTTTTTGCGTTGTTGATGGGGACCTATAAAAATTATAGTTGTGTTTTTGTTCTCATATGGGTTTTCAATACATTGAGTGATATGATTTATTTTCACCAATTCGCATAATGTTCTTGTAATATATTCTATGAACAAAGTTAGATATTGTAAATGTGTATTCATTAGTTAATCCAAAAGTTATTGTAAATCCAACAATGAAGGACAATATCAAGAGGGAAAGGAGGTCATTAACTAAATTATTTGTCACCCACAACAAGTTTTCTTTCTAAGAAGAGACCTGATACCTCCGCTCAATAGTCTGAGGCTGTACAACGTTCTATGTACACATAGGTTTCACCATCATAGAGTTTATTAGTGAATAATATCCCTCCGGGGAATTAATATTTCCTAAATAACCTTTAGAAGCATAATACAACCCTTGGAAGGAGATGGCAAAAAAAATGTCAAGGAAGAGACCTTTGTCTTCGTATTTCCAATTAGAGGTTCAAATGAGGAGACCAAAATGAACAATATCCCTCATTAAACCTTCCCAAATTTTCATGGTTTGTTTAATAAGATCTTGACACCTTCCTCTTCGAATTTGATGTACTTTGCAGAATTTATGATTACGTAAATGATGCCTAGAAATTAAATCTTTTCCTTGCCACACTCATGAACGTTGAATTACTTTGGTTCGTGGGCCTTGGTAGGGACAACATCCACACATTGGACTAGATGACGAAGAAATTCCTCGAAAAGTACCAAGATTATTGTAAGGATAAATAAAGGAGGGATGAAGTCTTCAGTATGACACAACATGAATATGGGAACCTTCAATATTATGTCGAAATATTCAACTATAATTTACAAAAGGAAAGGAAAGGAGATTTGGATCCCGAGACATGACGTGTCTTACTCTTGAGAGGAATCCAAGATGATTGCATTGAAATTCTCAACCTAATGGTAAGAGGAGATGATTTTCAGTTAAATTATTATATTATCTTAGAACTTTGTCGCAAATATTCTAGAGGTACTTCAAAAATAGACAAAGGATGAAGAGATATATTGGCAAGAACTGACAAGATTGTTGGAAGTGGAGTCACAAGAGTAGATATTGGCAACATGTTAGAGGACTTAAATACTGATATAGTTAGTTACTTGAGCTCCCAGTTGGATACACTTCAAATGAATCAGAAAAAATAAGAGGCAGGACGAGCTTTGGCCACCTTTAGCCCCAAATGTAGAATGCATAACCCATGGAAAGAATTTCCAATGGAAAAAATTGAGTTTTGTGGAATATGTAGTGAGGAACATGCTACTTGCAACTCTCTGTCCTTACCAAGACTACAATTCATCTATCAGAAAGATGAGGAACCAAAGAAATTGTGCTTTGTATTACACATCAAAATTACTCATTTCAATGATGACCTATTGTCGTCATTACAGTGTCACAAGTGTCGCATTTTGGCCACAAGTGTCACAAGTGTCGCAGAAATCATACAGTAATATTTCCCATGTCGTGTCTTGAATGACATCACAAGGAACACTTGAAGACACCCTCAGATACTGGTTAAAGAAGAAGAAATCATTTGATGAAGGGTACAAAGATTTTTCCATGAAAAAAAACACTTAAAAATGAATTTTAAAGGCCAACGCTCCCCTACCCATTGTCAGGGAGTGCCAGTGCTCCTTGACCTTCTTTGGGGGAGCATTCCAGCACTCTATGCAACCTTCTAAGGGAGCTATAGGATTTTTTGAGAAAATTTTGGGTAGCTCTCCCTTACCCACTGCCAGGGAGTGCCAACGCTCCTTGCCCTTCTTTGGGGGAGATTTGCGACACTTTGTGCCCCATTCTGGGGAAAAGATGGCATGTTTAAGGTAATCTTGGGTTCTTGAGGAAAATCAGGGAAAAACCCCCTCATCTCTGGAGTTGGTTGAATTCGAATCTGAGGTCAAGGATGGATCTTAGGGAATATCCACAACTGATGGAGAAGGATCCTCAACCTATCCCAAGAATATCTAAGGTGGTTGGGTCTCTCCAAGCTTATATAAGGAGGCCTTCTCATGGTGAAATGGATGGAGTTTTTAGAGATACCAAACTTATGATCTCATGAGAACTGGTATTATAGAGACATTGAAGGCATCAAAATTATGATCTCATAGGGGAGATAATCAGTGTAGCATAGTCAATTTGTTTATGGATCATTTGAGAAAGGGGTTGGACAAGGAGAGCTTGGTTAGGCTGTTGCATCTACATCAAAGGTCCGTACGTATCTATATTGAGTTCTCATTAATACATGCGCTTGGCATGTTTCCTTCAAGATTGTGTATGCCTACATGAACTTGTATTTAATTGATAGATCTAGTTTCAAACTAATCATAATAGAATAGGAAGCATGCTTTGTCTTTTATTGGATTGCAGGACTTGTTGAAGAGCTTGTGGATCAGAGTTCAAATTGGAACTAGGAGAGGACAAACATGGTAAAAAGGTACATATTCTTTCTCTTCTCTATAAATTAGTTTAGCTAGGTTTAAAGGGATGTTAGTGACCAAAGTTAGCACCTTTCTGTCTTGGTTATAGGGGTCTAGATCCAAGAGGAATTTCACCTGTACTCAAGGGGATTTTCCTGTAACACTTTGATGCAGACCCCCTACCTCGATAGGGTACGCTGACCTCCTGGTCACTGGATCATTCAATATCCTCGAGCTAGGATAGTTCTCTGGTCCCTGTTGGAACTTTTACTCTTCAAATCCACAGGTCCTCTAAAAAAACTACACCTGCATGACTAAGAAACCAAGCACGAGCTTATACTCCATGCGGTCAAGGGATGTAACCACATGCCTACGTAAAAAGTGTATCGTGAGTTCACATATCGGGATTCCTTGGAATGAGCCTCCTCAATCCTCTCAATAGTCAATTCCTGATGAGGGCTGAGCGTTGGTTAGGTCCCATCAAATATTTCCCCACATGACCACCGCATGTGACCACTAGTTGGGCCCAGAAAGGCTCGTCGCATTTCACAACCTCTGGATTTCCACGTATGAGTCCACTCTAACTCTCCAATCCCCGAATTCTGAAACGGGCTAATGTCCCTTAGCTCTCCCTTTGGTCTCCGTCCATGTGACACTTACCTATGACCTGGAGCTACTCCTCTGAGCATGTCGGGACTTCGCATTTTGTGAGATTGAAGCTCAAACCCCCCCACACTTACCTTTCGAAAGCCCAATCCCTGAACCTCCGATATTTCCTTCGCCCAGATCGATGGTCACGTTTATCTCATGATCTGATGACTCAGATCCTATCTTGAGTTCGGACCTCACAAGTCCTTGACTCTTCTCCTTTGACCTTCTCTAGTAGCGAGTCAGCGAAATGCTGGTCTCTCGCCACAAGTCCCTACAAAATGGACGACCCTAATGACGTCGGGACAATCAATGGCTATGATCCTTTAGGGAGTTCGCATTCGACGAGACATAATGGAATTCCCTTTGAGCCTTTCAAGTTGTGATTCAGTGAAACGTTGTGTTCTTTCCACATGCCCTCTTCGATGGACGGTTCCGATGGGTTCGAAAATTCCCCCGTGTGACTTCCTCCGGATCCAACGACTGTTGTTTCACACGCCAGATCTAACAGTTCAGATTTGTTTTCCTCTTGCATTTACTTCTCGCTACCTGGACATGGATTCGATGGTCCATATCTTCCCTGCGACTGATCTATGACCATTGTACCTTCCCTCCTGAACTTTTGCCTTCTCCCAGACTTAGAAGATTTCTCAGGGTTCAGAGACTCGATCTTCTCCCCTCTTGTGAATCCAACACCTAGATCTCGCTAACACTTGTAGAAAGTGATATATCTTCTAAGATTTATGCCTTGGAATGATTTCGATCTCCCACACACACCTTACTTTCTTGGGATTTCGAATAACTCAGTTCGAAGGATTTTCTTGCCAAGAAAATGCTTCTCACCCACCTGGCGTTCTTCTACAATGGTTCTTCAAAGCTTGTTGGCTCCTTGACACTGTGCACACCTTTCACCTAGTCTAAGTTTCTCTGAATCTCTCTTTGAACTTCTCTAAATCAATCCTAGACTCAGTCGACGTACTCCTTGGGCTCGAGATGCACACCTTGCATACAAGTATCATAAGAGAAACGATTGAAACTTAACCAGTTTCGTCACGAACTCATAAAGTTAATCTATAGAACACTCATAAATGAAATGAACTATAATAAATCATACACACAGAATAACATTCATTCAATCACACATGAAATTAACCCAGTCCAAAGATTTGGGACAATTTCTGTCTGCTCTATTCATTCATGAAAACAAAATACATAGTGTTCCTGCGATTCTACTCTTCTCTACTGATCTCTTTATTCTGTCTCTTACATTATCTTATCTTACAATGCAATATTGAAAAACTATCTAAGGACTTCTCCATGATCTCTCTCGTCCTATTATAAAATCTATCATTTTAAATTCAAATTTATTACCTAGTCTGTCCTATTACAATAACTACTAGCTATTTCCAGATAGAGTCGACACTCCATATCTACAATTTCTTAAAATCCTTCAAGACTTTACAAACAAGTTACCTTTTTAAAATGTTGTTACAAAAATATATCAACAACCCATTAAATTATGTGTTAAATGATCGATTTGAAATTCTATCATTGCTGAGATGTCCTCTGTTTTCCTCCACGGGTGTGCTATTGACTTTGAAGGAGATGCTCCTGCATCATAATCCTAAGGTTAAAAATTTTCATGGACTCCTATCCATGAGCTCCCGCACTGTCTTTCCATGCTTCAAAATATCAGGTCCCGTGACCCAACTTGCATCTTCCATTGGATGATATTTCCACTTCACTAAGTATTAAGGATATGTCTTCATTTTGCATATTGACAATTTTTGCATTTGTTCACAAACTTCTTTACTTCTTCTCTCATGCTCGGCCACTAATACGAATTTCTCAATTGTGAAAATGTGTTATCGTGACCAAAGTGTCTAGCTAAACCTCCACTGTGTTTCTCTTTCAGTAGGTTGTCTCTCATTAAGCACTTTGGAATGCATAATTGGCTCCCCTTGAACAATAATCCTTCTTGAATCAACTATTCAGTCCATGGGCTTCTATCTCCCAATAAAGGATTCTTTCATGCCTTGTAAGCTTCTTTGAAATTTGGATCTTCTTTATACATCTCCTTGAGGTGTTCGAACCCCAAGGTCTCCACCTGGAATTCTTGTAAAATCAAACTCCTTATTCTCAAATCATTTGTGACTTTGTTAGCAATTCCAACAATGTGTTTAATAACAAAGGTAAAATTATGCATGAATTCTACCCATTTTGCATGTTTCTGATTCAACTTTTCTTGCCTAGTAATAAATTGCAAAGCTTGATTGTCACTGTTCAAGAAAAATTCTTTAGGAATTACATAGTGTCTCCATTTTTTCAATGCTTGAATCACTACATACAATTCCTTATCACACGTGGAATAATTTTTCTTGGTTTTATTCAGTTTGTCGCTGAAATAAGCAACTGGTCTATTCTCTTGACTCAATATTTCTCCAATAGATCATCCACTTGAGTCGCATCTCACCTGAAATGTTTTTCCAAAATCTGGTAAGACCAGAATCCACTGTTGTGTGATCCTGTCTTTCAACACTTTGAAACTTCTTTCAGATTCCTCTGTCCAACTGAAGGACTTGTGTTTCTTCTTCACAGTGTCCAACATGGGTGCACATACGCCACTGAAATTTTTGATAATTTTTCTATAAAATATTACTAACACGTGAAAACTTCTTACCTCAAATATGTTGCTCGATGATGGACATTCTTTGATCGCTCTCACTTTTTCTGGGTCTATCTTCAATTCACTTGAAGAGATTACAAAACCCAAATATATGAGCTCCTTCTTCATAAAATAACTCTTCTTCACATTTATCAACAATTTCTCTTGCTGCAACCTTTCCATCACTGATGTCAGATGTCGTAAGTGTTCTTCCTTTGTCTTCTTGAAGATTAGTATATCATCTAGATATACTATGACAAATTTGCCTATGAAGTCTTTCAACACTTCATTCATCAATCTCATAAATGTGCTTGGTGCATTTTTCAACCCAAATGACATGACCAACCATTCAAGCAATCCTTCATTTGTCTTGAATGATGTTTTCCATTCATCTCCCTCTCTCATTCTGATTTGATGATATCCGCTCTTCAAGTATATATTAGAAAAATAGCTTGCTCCACTCAAAAAGTCCATCAAATCATCCATCCTCGGTAAAGGGAATCTGTATCTAATGGTTATATTGCTGATGGCTCGACAATCTGTACACATCCTCCATCCCCCATCTTTCTTTGGACTTAATACAGTCGGTACTGCACATGGGCTTAGGATTTCCCTGACTAACCCCTTATCCAACAACTCTTGGACTTGATTTTTGACTTCCTCATTCTCTCTAGGTGTCAACCTATAAGCTTCTATGTTTGGTAAACTAGCTCTTGGAATAAGTTCAATATGATCGCTTATGCTCCTAATGAGTAGTAACGAGTGTGGTAACTCATCCACGACTATATCAACAAATTTCTCCAACAGTTCCTGGATTTCTACAAGAAAGTCTTGTACAGAAATTTTCGTAAGGATAACTCTAGGATTCCTCACAACAACAAACTACATTTCTTTCTCCTTCTTGAATTCTTTTAAGAGCTCCTTCCCACTCATGAGAAGTATGCTTGAACTATCTTCTATCTTTTGCTCTTTGTCTTCTATGGGTAGCAACATATCTGTTCTACCATTTTTTTTTCTAGGATATAGGTATTCTTTCTCCCATCATGAATAACCTTTCATTCATACTGCCATGGCCTCCCCAATAATATATGACAAACATCCATAGGAATTACATCACACAGTATTTCATCTTTGTAACCTCCTATTTTAAATTCAACTTGGCATTGTTGACTTACCATGACTTTATGTCCTTTCTACAAATATGATACCTTCTATGTCTTTGGATGTGCATTTGTCTTCAATTCCATCTTCTCCACCATCTTTGTGGATACTAGATTATCAGTGCTCCCACTGTCTATGATTACTTTTCAAACTTTGTCTTTTAACTTGCAAGCAATTCTGAACAGGCTTGTTCACTGAACTGGTTCTTGTGGTTCCTTTTCAGGTTTGAGAAGAGTTGTCCTCATCAGCAAGTTCCTCCCTCCTTCTCTTGCTCTTTCTTCCACATGCTTCTGCACTTCAGTAATGTGTTCTTATCCGGCTTCTTCTCTCTTTCTGTCGAGACATTCCCAATATTTGTTTCCTTCTTTTCCATAGGTATAGCATTTAACTATGCCTCCTCTGGCTTTTCCTCTTCCTCTTCCTCTAGAAAAAGAATATCTTCCTCCATGTTGTCCTTCTTTAGAAATTCCACCTTTCTCATGGTGACTATGTTGTTTTTCAGCTTCAGGATTCGAATTCTGGAACTTCTCTTTGTTGGTTCCCTTGCCTCTGTTTGAATTTCCTCCTCTGCTTTGTTGGCTTTGCTTCTTGACCAATTTTTCTTCATCTTTCAAGGTTGCTTGATAGGAATCCTCGAATTTACTGATAGACATCATGATGATCTCCTATTGTATCTCATATATCATCCCATTGATATATCTTGATGTCTTATCATCTTCATTCTCTTTCTATCCAACCTTGATGTTCAGTCGGTAAAATTCTTCAGTGTACTCCTTCACTGATAAACCCCTATGTTTCAGGTTCTACAATATTCTGTAAAGATTGATTTTGTAATCTCTTGAGATAAATTTGTCTTTCAACTTAGCTACCATCCTATCCTAGTTTTTAATTTTTTTCTTACCATTTCTCTTGCGTTCGGCTTGCAGTTCATCCCACCATAACGTTGCATGACCTTTCATCCTTGTTGTTGCATGCTTCACCATATTATCTTCTTCGATGTGTTCATAATCGAATTATTTGTCCATAGCACATACCCAATCTAACAATTCTTCAACTTCCAAATTTCCCTCATACATAGGTACCTCTATTCTTGCTCTGGCTCCTATCTTTGAAACATCTTTTATCAGGCGATCTTTTGCAACATCCTCCACTACATTTGCTTCATTTTATGCTTCTTCTTTGCTCTCAGCTTCACTAATATCTCCAGCATCTAGTGCTCTCCTGTGTGATTTCTCCATGGTGTCCAACCTCATTCGAAGTCGCCTCATTTATTCTTCCATTTCTGCATTCACTCGGTGCCTTTTGATTGGTATGATTTTACTGCATCACCTTCAAACAGAAATCAAATTTCCTTGATAACAAAAATGGTATCAACTTTCCTCCTTTCTCCTTTTGTCTGTTGTATGCAAAAAAACTTAACCTCGGCTATGATACCAACTAATGCAGACCCCCTACCTCAGCAGGGTCCGCCGAACTCTCGATCACTGGATCATTTAACATCCTTGAGATGGGATAGTTCTTTGGTCCGTACTGGAAATTTCACTCTTCAAATCCACAGGTCCTCTCATGAAACTCTACCTGCATGACTAAGCACCCAAGTGCGAGCTTCTACTCCACGCGGTCACAGGCTATGACCACACAGCTACGTAAAAGGGATTCTACTATCTCGAATGAGCCTCCTCAATCCTCTCGATAGATAATTCTCGATGAGGGTTGAGCGTTGGTTATATCCCCTCGAATATTTCCCCACGTGACCACTGCCTGTAACCACCGGCTGAGCCCAGAAAGGCTCATCGTGTTTCGTGACCTCAGGACTTCCACGTATGAGTCCACTCTAACTCTCCAATCCCTGAGTTCTGAAACGGGCTAATGTCCCTTAGATCTCCCTTTGTTCTCTTTTCAGGTGACCCTTACCTATGAGCTAGGGCTACTCTTCTGAGGGCATCGAGACTTAGTGTTTCACGAGATTGAATCTCAACCCGCCCCCACACTTACCTTTCGAAAGCTTGATCCTCAAACCTATGATATTTCCTTTGCCTAGATCGTTGGTCATGTTTCTCTCATTATCTGACGACTTAGATCCTA
This sequence comes from Picea engelmannii, assembly GCA_009831015.1. NCBI lineage: Eukaryota > Viridiplantae > Streptophyta > Pinopsida > Pinales > Pinaceae > Picea > Picea engelmannii. The sequence continues at coordinate 465,724 of ML780035.1, read as the reverse complement.
TCGTGAGTTCAGACTTGATGAGTCCTCGACTCTAATTCTTTGACCTTCTCTAGTAGCAAGTCAACGAAATGTTGGTCTCTCGCCAAGCGTCCCTCAAAAATGGATGGCCCTGATGACATCGGTAAAATCAACGACTATGATCCTTTCGGGAGTTCACATTTCGTGAGACCTCATAGACTTACCTTTGAACCTTTCAATTTCTGAGTCAGTGAAATGTTGTGTGCTTGCCACACACCCTCTACAATGGGCAGTTCCAATGGGTTCGAAAATTCCCCCGTGCAACTTCCTCCGGATCCAATGGTTGTTGGTTCACATGCCATATATGACGGTTCATATATGTTTTCCTCCTGTTCTTACTTCTCGCTTCTTGGACACAGATTCGATGGTCCATATCTTCCCGACGACTGATCTATGACCACTGTACCTTCCCTCCTGAACTTTCGCCTTCTCCCAGACTTACAAGATTTCTTAGGGTTCAGAGACTCGATCTTTTCCCCTCTTGTGAATCCAACTCCTGGATCTCGCTAACACTTTTAGAAAGTGCTATATCTTCTGAGCTTTATCCCTTGGAAGGATTTCTATTTCCCATGCACACCTTGCGTTCTCAGGATTTCGAATAACTCAGTTCGAAGGATTTTCTTGCCAAGAAAATGCTTCTCGCCCACCTGGTGTTCTTCTGCGCTGGTTCTTCGACACTTGTTGGCTCCTTGACGTTGTGCACACCTTGCACCTGGTCTGAGTTTCTCTGAAGCTCTCTCTAAACTTCTCTAAATCAATCCTAGACTCAGTCTACGCACTCCTTACGCTCGATATGCACACCTTGCATACAAGTATCAAAAGAGAAGCAATTGAAACTCAACCAGTTTCGTCACGAACTCATACAGTTAATCTCTCGAACACTCATACATGAAATGAATTGTAACATACACATTGAATAACATTCATTCAATCACACATGAAATGAACACAGTCCAAGGATTTGAAACAATTTATGTCTGCTCTATTCATTCATGAAAACAACATACATTGTGTTCATGCTATTCTACTCTGCTCTACTGATCTCTCTATTATGTCTCTTACATTCTCTTATCTTACAATGTAATACTGAAAAACTATCTAAGGACTACTCCACGAGCTGTCTCGTCCTGTTCTGAAATCTATCATTTCAAATTCAAAGCTATTACCTACTCTTTCCTATTACAATAACTACTAGTTATTGCCAGATAGAGTCGACACTCCATATCTGGAATTTCTTACAGTCCCTCAAGACTTTACAAACAAGTTACATTTTTAAAATGATGTTACAAAAATAACTCAACAACCCATTAAATTATGACTTAAATGCTCAATTTGAAATTATGTCATTGCTAAGATGTCCTTTGTTTGCCTCCACGCATGCGTTGTTGACTTTGAAGGGGATGTTACTACATCATACTCCTCTGGTTAAAAAATTTCATGGACTCCTATCCATGAGCTCCTGCACTATCTTTCCATACTTCAAAATACCAGGTCCTGTGACCCAACTTTCATCTTCCATTGGATGATCTTTACACTTCACTAAGTATTCAGGATCCTTTTTAGGTTTGAGAAGATTTTTCCTCATTATGAGGTTCCTCCCTCCTTCTGTTGCTTTTTCTTCCACATGCTTCTGTGCTTCAACAATGTCTTCTTCTCCGACTTCTTTTCTCTTTCTGTCGAGACATTCCCAAGATTTGTGTCCTTCTTTTCCATAGATATAGCATTTAACTATGCCTCCTCTGTCTTTCCTCTTCCTCTTCCTCTAGAAAAAGAATCTCTTCCTCCATGTTGTCCTTCTTTAGAACTTCCACCTTTACCATGGTGAATATGTTGTTTTTCAGATTCAGGCTTCGACTTCTGGAACTTCTATCTGCTAGTTCCCTTGCCTCTGTTTGAATTTCCTCCTCTGCTTCATTGGCTTTGCTTCTTGGTGAATTTTTCTTCATCTTTCAAGGCTGCTTGATAGGCATCCTCTAATTTGTTGATAAACATCATGTTGATCTCCTCTTGTATCTCATAAATCATCCCATTGATATATCTTGATGTCTTCTCATCTTCATTCTCTCTTTGTCCATCCTTGATGTTCAATCGGTAAAATTATTCATTGTACTCCTTCACTGATAAACCCCTCTATTTCAGGTTCTGCAATCTTCTGTAAATATTGATTTGGTAATCCCTCGGGCTAAATTTGGCTTTCAACCTAGCTACCATCCTATCCTAGTTTTTAATTTTTTTCTTACCATTTCTCCTACATTCAGCTTGCAGTTCATCCCACCATAACATTGCATGACCTTTCATCCTTGTCACTACATGATTCACCATATTATCTTCTTCGATGTATTCATAATCAAAGTATTTTTCCATAGCACATACCCAATCTAACAATTCTTCAACCTCCAAATTGCCCTCATACATAGGTACCTCTATTCTTGATCTGGCTCCTATCTTTGAAACAACTTTTATCAAGCGATCTTGTGCAGCATCCTCTACTACATTTTCTTCATAGTCTGCCTCTTCTTCGCTCTCATATTCACTAATATTTCCAACATCTGGTGCTCTCATGTGTGTTTTTTCCATGGCGTCCAACCTCATTCGGAGTCGCCTCATTTATTATTCCATTTCTGCATTCGCTCTATGCCTTTTGGGTGGTATGATTTTACTGTGTCACCTTCGAACATAAATCAAATTTCCTTGATACCACAAACGATATCAACTTTCCTCCTTTATCCTTTTATCTATTTTCTACAAACAAACTTAACCTCGACTCTGATACCAACTGATACAGACCCCCTACCTCGGCAGGGTGCGCTGACCTACCAGTCACTGGATCGTTCAATCTCCTCGAGCTGAGACAGTTCTCTGGTCCCTGCTGGAACTTTCACTCTTCAAATACACATGTCGTCTCAAAAAACTCCACCTATGTGACTAAGAACCCAAGCGTGAGCTTCTACTCCAAACGATCACGGGCTGTGACCGCACGTCTACATAAAAGGTGTATCGCGAGTTCACGTATTGGGATTCCTTGGAATGAGCCTCCTCAATCCTCTCGATAATTAATTCCCAATGAGGGTTGAGCATTGGTTACCTTCCCTTGAATATTTCCCCCCCTGACCATCGACTAATCCCAGAAAGGCTCGTCGCGTTTCGCGACCCTGGGACTTCCATGTATGAGTCCACTCTAACTATCTAATCCCCGAGTTCTGAAACAGCCTAATGTCCCTTATATCTCGCTTTGGTATTCATCCAGGTGAGCCTTACCTATGACCTGGGGCTACTCCTCCAAGTGCATCGGGACTTCACATTTCGTGAGATTGAAGCTCAACCCCCCCACACTTACCTTTTGAAAGCCCATTCCCTAAACCTCTAATATTTCCTTCACCCAGATCGACGGTCATGTTTCTCTCATGATCTGACGACTCAAATCCTATCATGATTTCGGACCTCACGAGTCCTCGAATATACTCCTTTGACCTTCTCTAGTAGCGAGTTAGTGAAATGATGGTCTCTCACCATGCGTCCCTCTAAAATGGATAGCCCTGATGACGTTGGGACAATCAACGGCTGTGATCCTTTCGGGAGTTCATGTTTCGCGAGACCTCACGAACTTCCTTTTGACCCTTTCAAGTTGTGAGTCAACGAAATATTGTGCGCTTTCCACATGCCCTCTCCGATGGACGGTTCCGATTTGTTCGAAAATTCCCCCGTGTGACTTCCTCTGGATCCAACGATTGTTGGTTCACACACCAGATCTGACGGTTCAGATCTGTTTTCCTCCTGCACTTAGTTCTCGCTGCCTGGACATGGATTCTATAGTCCAAATATTCCCTGTGAATGATCTACAACCATTGTACCTTCCCTTGTGAACTTTCGCCTTCTCCCAGACTTAGAAGATTTCTCAGGGTTCAGAGACTCGATCTTCACCCCTCTTGTGAATCCAACTCCTGGATCTCGCTAACACTTGTAAAAAGTGCTATCTCTTCTGAGATTTATCCCTTGGAAGGATTTTTATCTCCCACGCACACCTTGTGTTCTTGAGATTTAGAATAACTCAGTTCCAAGGATTTTCTTGCCAAGAAATTGCTTCTCGCCCACCTAGTGTTCTTCTGTGATGGTTCTTCGAAGCTTGTTGGCTCCTTGACATTGTGCACACCTTTCACCTGGTCTAAGTTTCTCTGAATCTCTCTCTGAACTTCTTTGAATCAATCATAGACTCAGTTGATGCACTCCTTTTACTCGAGATGCACACCTTGCATAGAAGTATGAGAAGAGAAACGATTGAAACTCAACCAGTTTCGTCACAAACTCATACAGTTAATCTCCCGAACACTCATACATGAAATGAACTGTAGAAAATCATACACATAGAATAACATTCATTCAATCACACATGAAATGAACCCAACCCATGGATTTGGGACAATTTATATATGCTCTATTCATTCATGAAAACAAAACACATAGTATTCCTTTTATTCTACTATGCTCTACTCATCTCTATATTTTGTCTCTTACATTCTCTTATCTTACAATGCAATACTGAAAAACTATCTAAGGACTGCTCCACGAGATCTCTCGTCCTATTCTAAAATCTATCATTTCAAATTCAAAGCTATTACCTACTCTATCCTATTACAATAACTACTAGTTATTTCCAGATAGAGTCGACACTCCATACGTGCAATTTCTTACAGTCCTTCAAGACTTTACAAACAAGTTACAATTTTAAAATGTTGTTACAAAAATATCTCAACAACCCATTAAATTATGAGTTAAATGCTCGATTTGAAATTCTGGCATTGCTGAGATGTCCTCTGTTTGCCTCCACGTGTGTGTTGTTGACTTTGAAGGGGATGCTCCTGCATCACACTTTGTCTCTCAAAAGAAACAATGGAAACCCAGACCTCAAGGTATGTTTCAAGACTAATCTCAATATTTCAATTCATATTGGAATAACCCTTCCATGTGGTATGCTTCTTAACCATGTATTATTCCAACACAATAATGGATGGATCCTCCTCCTCCAAACATGTTATGGCAACAGGGGTGCATAAATCCCACTTTAGGATGCCCTCAACAGCCCATAATATAGCCTCCCGTGCAACTTATTCCCCCTCCACAGATGCAAGCATCCACATAAACCCCTCCTCAACCAAAAGTACTGGTACAAGTCATCCCTAACCCTAATATTGGAATGCTAGGTCAATCAACACAAGATGTTGGGCTTGAACCTACCCTACCTATTCCATATCTTCCCTAGACTGCAATTATATCCATCCTCAATTTGGGAAGACATTAACCAAGGAACAAACTCATATTCATATTGAATATTTGAATGAGGATGTACAGAATGAAGAACCAACAGAAACAATCTCATGAACCTTTAAAAGTTGATAATGCCAACCCTAAACTTCAAAACCCACCCTATCCAAAAAATCTAAACCTAGAGAAACATCTTAGTAAGCCTGAGTTGCACTTCTTGGGGGAGCTCAAGAATGTGTGTGTTAAAATATCGCTCTTCCAAGCCATCAAAGATGTTCCCATATATTCTAAATTGGTATAGAAACTTTGTTTAAGGAAACCCCGTAGAAAAAGGAAAGACCCTTAAATTGTCCATGTTATGGGTAAATTGTCAGACTTAATAATGGGGGGTGTTCTTGTGGCCAAATATTCTGACCCTGGTAAACTAGTAGTTAATGTGAAGATTAAAAATACACAACATAGTTACCAACTTAACGAGAACGCTACATATTTCTAGTTTTCTAGGGGGTCACATTTTTTACCTCATTTTGAAAATTTGTGCTACCGATAACACCCCCCTCCCTT
>ML780035.1:448060-459867 GCA_009831015.1 Picea engelmannii | reverse complement strand
TATATTTTACATCTTGTTATCCATAATGCATCCACATTATTTTTTACGATGGTTAAAATTCAGGCCCGTCGTGTTAACAAATGATGTTAGTGTGATGTCATTGTGAACAAAGACTTTAAAATTTACCCTCAAATCAAAAAGTGATTCTACTAGTAGCACTAGTTTTTTTTAGTTCAAATCATAATCTAATTGAAACCGTGCCATCGATCGATAAACAACTCAAAATTGGATACTAAATCTTTGTTTAGATTTTATTTTTTATTTTGTAAACATTACATTAAAAAATGGATACATTGGAAAAAAAACTTGGCAACTTGGTTTAAAAAAAAAAAAAAAGTCCAATTTAAAAACAAAAACTCTAACTTGAATTTAATTTTTTTTTGGAAAAAATAAAAACTAGAAAAAATAAGAAAAATAAAAGAATTGAAATTAAAAACAAAAAAAAACAAAAAAACATTTTATATTAAAAAAAATTAAACAAAAACTTTAAAAACTAAAGAGAAAAAAAAAACCAAAAAATAAAAAATATATAAACAATTAAGAGAAAATGAGTAAATATATTAACAAAAAGGGTAAAAAAACAAATTTAGGGGAAAAAACTTTATAGAAGTTAAAAAAACACAAAGAATATTTAAAAACATATCTTTAAAAAAATAAACTAAAAAACATAAAAAAAAAAATTTAATACCAAAAAAACTTAAAATTTAAAAAAATATATATTATATTAAAAATTTAAATACAAAATAAATAAATAAAACAACCAACCATACTTTAACTCGCTAATAGATCAACTACCAAACCAGAGGGCATCTTAGAAGATGTAGTGATCTTCGTAGATTCATGGAAATGTCGTGTAGACATTATGATCCTACAACCCAAAACCTCTCTTGGGGGTTTATCCTTTAATATTGGGAAGACCTTGGTTGGCCAGTGTTGATCCTTACATCAATTTTAGGATGGAAAATATGACCATTTCCCATGAGACCTCTACAAAAAAATTAAACCTGTATCCTCCTCCCAAACACAACATAGATTTGGAAACACCACTCTGGGCTAACACAGAAGATAATGATGATTAAGGAGAACCTCATCAAGTCCTATCTATCAATCAATACCTAGCCATCAAAGAGAAAACATAGGATAATAAAATCAATGATTTCATAGCCTCTTATTTTTATCCAATTCACATGTTCTTTAGCTTGTTATGCGTCCTAAAACAAAGGTTTCTCTTTCCTTAACAAACATATCACCTGACACGATTCCTCAACTAAAAAAGATCAAGGGTCTCTTACAGAAACTCTAGAAATCATCCCAGTGAGAACCTTCAAAATCAGCCATGGACTAAATGAACAACAAAAAGATTATCTAGTTAAAAGGATAGAAAAGCATAGTGATTCCTTCGCCTGGAACTACTCTAACATGAAGAGAATCCATCTTGACTTATGCACACACCATATATATAGAACAATGATCTAGACCCATCCTCCAGCCCCAATGCTTGATGAATCTGACCCTAAAGAATATAGTTAAGGAAGATCTACATAAATTTATCATAGCGAACTTTATCTACTGAATTTCTAACAGCCAATGGGTCTCCCCTCTCATCATGGTACCAAATAAAAATGTTGTATGGAGTTATAGTGTGGACTATCTAGAAATCAAAAAAGAAACACACAAGGACCATTTCCCAATTCCATTCATTGACTAGGTCCTGGATACATTAGTAGGGAATAAATACTTTTCTTTCCTCGATGGATTCAGTGGGTATAACTAAGTCCAGATCGTGCCTAAAGGTCAAGACAAAACAATGTTTACTTTCCCATTGGGGACATTTTTCTATCGTGTTCTACCATTCAGATTATGAAACTCCCTTGCCACCTTTAAAAGAGTTGTAATTGGTATGTTCTCTTATTTAATCCATGATTGTGTGGAAATATATAAGGATGATTTCACGACATATGGAAATTAATTTGATGAGGCATTAGCAAATGTAGAAAAAACATTGGTAAGGTGTAAAGAAACGAATGTGTCCCTCAACAATGACAAATGTGCAATAATGTTAATTGATGGAATCGTATTAGGGCACCACATCTATGCTAAAGGAATCCAAGTGGATTCGATGAAAATCAAGGTAATATTAATTTTTTTGACTCCACATTCACAAAAGGAGGTATGAAGTTTCTTAGGATATGCTAGTTATTATCATCGCTTTATTAAAAATTTCTCATGAATTTCTCATCCATTATTTACTTTGATTAATGAAGACTCTGATCTTTTCTGGATAGAAACCTACAAGCATGCACTTGAAGAACTGAAAAATAAGGTGTTTGAGGCTCCTATTTTAAGAGGCCCGATTGGTCCCTCCCATTTCACATTTATAGGGACGCATCAAATACCACCATTAGAGTTGTTCTAGGAAAAAAAGAAGGAAATGACCCATAAGCAATCTACTACGTCAACAAAACATTTCACCCACAGAACTAAATTATATGGTAACAGAGAAACAGTTTCTTGCAATAATACATGCAATTAATAAATTTCAACAGTACATTGCAGGATATCTAGTAATATTTCATATTCACCATGCTTCCATAAAATATTTAATAAGAAAACCTATCACTAATGGCAGGGTAACTAGGTAGTTGTTAGTGCAGAAATATGATATAGCCATCTTGAATAAACCAATAAAGGATAATGTAGTAGCTAATTTTCTTTCAATACTTATATCTAATGAGAATGAGCCACGTGTAAAAGATTATTTTCCTGATGAGCACCTATTTATGGTTTCTATCAACTCTCATTGGTTTGCAAATATCACTAAGTAGTTGGCTGCAGGTAGACTTCCACATCACTTATCTTCAAAGGAGCGACAAAAGGTCATCAAACAAATTTGGAGGTTCTCTTGGATCGATGATTGTCTCTTCTACACATGATTAGATCTCATAATTGGGAGATGTGTGCGAGAAAACGAGGTCTATGAGATCTTAAAAGAATTCCATGATGGTCTGTGTGGGGGCCACTTTGCAGACAATATGAATATGTACAAAGTACTTCATTAAGGATAATATTGGCCCACTCTCTTCAAAGATGCCAAGAAATATGTAACAAGGTGACATAGTTTACAGTGCATGGGAATATCGGTGCAATCAAAAGAGATGCCATTAGAACCACAATTGATATTGTAACCCTTTGATAAATGGGCCCTAGATTTTGTAGGGCCAATCAATACTCCTTCCCATTGTAAATCCTACATCCTAGTATGCACAAATTATGTTACAAAATGGATGGAAGCCAAGGCACTCTTGGTTGAGACATAACAAGCAATAGTAGGATTTATTCATGAAGAAATCTTCATGAAATTAAGAATACCCCATGAAATAGTTATTGATGGAGGTTCAGTCAATTCACTTTAATACTCATTAGAGACTTAATGGACAGATACAATATAAAATACAGGGTTACCACACCATATCACCCCTTGGGATAATGGATAGGTAGAAGGAACAAACAAAATACTTGAGGCCATCAACACCAACAATGTCACACTACACCTTAAATATTGGGATGACAGACTACCTGAAGCTCTATGGGCCTATCAAAATACATGGATAAATACAACCGACTTAACCCCATATGAATCAGTGAATGGAAAGAGAGTATTGTTGTTGATTGAAAAAGATATGCACACACTTAGAACAACAGTAAAACTTGGAATGGGCCTAACTAAATATAAAAAATAGAGACTCCTCTAGATCAACGAAATGGATGAACTTCTCCATGCTTCCTTGCACCGCGCAACAGTAATACAACATTAAAGATCTTAGTTGCATGACAAGTTCATTAAGAAAAATAAATTCAAATTCAAAGACTGAGCCTTGTTATTTGACTCCAAGTTCAAATATTTCAGAGGGAAGTTACGCACTTGATGGATCGGTCCTTATGAGATCGATACTATATATGACAATGGATCCATCAAACTTCACACCACTAACCACGAGAGAACTTCTATGATTGAAAATGGACACAGAGTTTTATTATATCATAAACCTCTATCGAAGGAGTCCTTTCTGAAGAGAATCACTAGTGGATGGCGCACAATTGATATGGATATTATTAATAAGGGGGGAACCCATACTAAATGATTCATTCTTGTTTAGAAATCATCATAATAATAATAATACAACCATGTCTGAAAACCATTAGGGACATGTTTTGTGAAAATCAACTTACATTAGCATATGAAATGCTAAAAAAAAAAGAAGAGAAGGGCACTTCATGGTTTCATGATGGTTATGTCAGGATCCTTCTCATCAATTTTTTTTAATAAAGTATTTTTTTCTATAATGAATTCTTTTTTTTTCCAGGATATGCAAGGGAGAAAAATGTTATTGCTACAAATATGGAATGTTGTTGCAACTCCCACTGCTACAACTCTTGTTGCTACAACATCCATTGCTACAAATCCTCTTGCTCTGACTCCAACCACTGCAAATCTTGTTGGTGCAACTCCTTTCACTACAACTCTGCATATAAATGTTACAACTTCACCAAAACCAATTTGATCAAAGAAGACTCATGCTGAGATACAATGCCAAGCAACAATCCTGACCCACACGTTGTTGCTAATCTAGATCCTTATTGCAACTATGTCATTGTTTCAATTTTGAACATTGTGACACCTCTACCCATTGATGTGACTCTCCACAGTGCTGCAACTCTGCTAGTTGTTCTAACTCTCCACATTGGCGCAACTACACTCATTATTACGACTCTCCACATTGCTGCAACTTTCTGCATTGCAACAAATCACAATGTTGTTGCAATTCAGAAGCATTTCTCGTGCCACTCTAACAACTTCTACAACTCTCAATGTCAAACATAATATCTTAACAAAGGTATGCACAATCACAACAAAGAACGATAAGTTAAGAAGGTACGTCCCTTGAATTGTGTAATGAGTAAGTAATGAATTGGCATATTTTTGACCTAATAACATCACTAAAATATTGTCACACACTCATAATTACCCAAACCATAACATAATCACTCGTTCCCACATCCATTTTCATTCATACCTCGAACTTGCAACCCTCCAAAACGTTCACAATGATTTGCATCCATAATCGTTTGAGTTCTGAGCAGGAAAATGGGAGGCTAACTTAACCATAAAGAGCCCACAAAGACCCTCTTCCTAGAGGCATACAAAAACATTGGAGAATTTTTCTATCAATGAGGTTGGTTGGAATACCTAAATACGATACAATATTATGATGATGATGTAGCACTAGAATTTACCATTAGTTTCAAGTAAATAAGGACAGAGGTAGCATGGGTAGTTGTGAAGTTAACAAAGTAAATGATTGGAGAAGTGATTGAGCTTCCCTAGACAGGAAAACAATGGTATTTTCATCGAAGGCCTAAGCCCAAAATTCTCGAGAAGTTCCTCGAAGAAGGGTAAGCTTTGGTCAAGAAGGGAACATGGTTTGACATGAATTCCTTACCGAGCCCATGGAAAGATGTTACGATTTTCATGAAATGATACATTACCTACAAGGACCATATAACAACAACAAATCCGGTTGTTGGACCACCTACGACACAACATGCTAGTCAACATGTCATTTTTACTTTGGAGGATGCTACAAACCATGGCCAAACAGGAACAAAAAGTTATTTTCCCTCGAGAATCCCTCTAACACCACAGGCTAATAAAATTATCAGTTGAACGCGTGATGCAAAGGGAGGGAAGGACATGGAATGTGATGGCAAGAGCATCAGTTGGGGTCGTCACACCACCCAAAAGAGTAACAACATGGGATAGTGACGATGCAACTGTATAAGTTGAGGGAGATGCAACTCTAGAAGCTGAGGTCACTGCAACTCTACAGGTCATGGGTTTTGTAGCTCAGCATGTTGTATTGACTGTAGCACTGGAGAAAGAAACCCCTGAGGGTTCTGCCAAAATTCCTCCACAAGATGAAGGATACTGTGAAAATGACATAGAAGTCACAAGAAGAAAACATGTGACCAAAATATAGCCAAGGAAATGAAAGATGGCAACATATCCAGTGACCATAAAGAAGAAAAGGGAAAGAATCAGTACCGCCACCCGAAAAAGGAAAACCCCTGATGTCACATAAGAAAGAACAGGGGTAAGACAAGTTGGAGAAACAATTGATGCACAAGCCATGATGGGGGATGGACAATATTTTTTTGGGTGTGGACATGATCAAGAAATAGGGTAGGAAACATTGTTGTTACACAAGAACCAATAAGGAAAATCCTAGGAGAGGACCTTTCTACAATTATGGAGACCTGTACTAATTATGAAGAAGTTGCAACTCCATAATAAAATGAGGCCACTGCTACAACACAACCAACAAAAATCACACAAGATAAATCAGTAAGTACCCCATTTGCTTGTGCCCTTGAACACTTTTAAGAAAATACTGGGTGCCTCAAAGGAAGAACATGAGGCTTCAGACCTATCTGAAATTGTTAAGGAATGAGTTTAGGAAGGAGAGACAGTTGGATGGGATGGAATACCCTACATAGGCAACAAACCCCATGACTATGAAACAAGAAAATGTGAATCACTCTGCTACACCAACAATGGAAGACACCCACCCTGCTATCTTAGAGGCCAACCCGCCTATTGATATAGTAGAGGACATCCATCCTACTGCAATAGTAAAGGGAACTCTCCCTACTGAACCAGTGGAAGACACCCTCCTTGTTGTCATAGAGGGTAGCCAACCTACTGAACCAATATTTGTCACTCTCCCTCTTGAACCAACATAAACCTATCACCCTCCTCAACTAGCAAAGGATACCCACCCCACTGCCACATAATACAATTGGTATGTTGTCACACAAGAACCAACAAAGGTTAGTCACTCTAGTTATACAAAAAAAATGACATAGGAGTCATGGGACAGAGAAATAATGCAAGCACGAGAAGAGAAGGACCTTGTTGTTACACAAGAACTAGTAGGGCCAACTTTAGGTGAAGGCCTTGTTGTAATTTTGGAAGGATATCTAGATGACAAAGGAGCTACTACTTCTGAGGTAGGGCACACAAATCATGACATCATCCACCTCTAAGAGAATATCATCGTATCGAACTCAAAGTGATTGTTTTGTTGCATGAGGACATGCAATGATTTCAACTTGGGAAGATGATGTGTGCTAAAATTTACATCTTCTTAGCACCCATCCAATAGTTTTTTCACACCTTTTTCCCATTCCCATTTCCATATTAATACACATTCCATACACAACGATACATTTTTGGAGAAGGTATAATCACTCACTCAATATGCAATTTCTATACTTATTCATATGCATTTTTCAAGAGATTATTACCTTTCTTGCTAACAATGCTTTATAGGAACAAAATTGTGCACGCACCTTCCCAACATAATAGCTGCAATTACTATTCAAGTGTAGTTGTTCCGACTCTTGTTGTTGCAACTCCCAGTGTTTTCACTCTCATTGTTGCAACTCCTAGTGTTGCAACTCTCATTGCTTCAACTCCCAGTGTTGTGATTTCGATCGTTATTATAACTCCTGCTATTGTAACTCCCTCTATAGACCATTGTTGCAACTCCTAGTGTTATAACTCTCATTGCAGAGTGTTGTTGCAACTCTGCAACATCTCATCGATCAACCACACATATGTCACCAGGGATCGTTCAGTCATCCAAAACCCTCTCAGGAAACATGATAAGGAAAATTGGGCACCATAATGGAAAAAAAAACTTAGCCACCACCTTCTATGGACAATTTTAGTCAACACACACACAATTTTTTCCCTCTTTTTGAAAATATAATGTAACAAGATGATACATCCCAATTCTTGTGGCTTCCCATCAATTTTATTATCTCATTTAGGAAGAAGGCATTTTGTATAAATACACCCATTCTCTCTAAGTCGACGGATGAAGGAAACATATCAGACATTTTGTAAAACTGAGTTGTATTGAGCCACACATTTTCGTTTAATAAAATCTTTGTTTCATTCTTGTTCAATTGATGTTGTGTTAAGTGTTTGAGTGTCTACTACATTCTTATAGTAGTACCTTGTCTAAGGAGGCATGGTCCCCTCCTTAGCTCAATATTATTTGTATATCTTTCAATTTGTTGAAGTAGTTATGGTTTCATTTCTATCTTCTTATTTATTTCCAAAAATTCCTTCATTAACATATCATTTTTCTCCATTACTATAGCTTTTGATTTCTTAACACTAACATTACAGGGTAGTGATTTTTTATTGATAAGAGATAATTTACAGTTTCTCTTCCTTATTTATTTCTAGCTATTCCTCTATAAAACTTCATGTTGCAACTTTGGTGTTTTCTCATTGATGTAACTTTGTGACTTCCACATTATGCTAACATTTTAGAACCTTGTCTTTTGATTGGTTAAAGTGTAGTAGTAACATGTTTTATTCTTCATTTATTTCTAACAATTCCTCTATTTTACTTTCATGGATAATTACTTGTTTCAATTTTGGTTGTTGTAACTCGTGTTGCTCTAACTCATGTTGTTGTGACTCTTGTTGTTGCAACTCTCATTGCTACAACTATGGCTACTGCAACTCTCGTTGTTGCAACTCATGCTACTACAACTCTGCATCTAGCTTCCTAATTAACAATTGCATGCTTTACCAATTGAGATAGCTTATTTTCCTTGTTTGCAAGCAAAATGTGGTTTGATTCTTATAGTTTGAGTTACATGAGCCATAACATAGCTATCACAATAATCAAGATCACTTTAATACTTGGAAAAATCACCTTTACTTTCCTTGAAGATTCATTTACTTTTCTACACATGTGATTTACTTTCCAGTAAGAGTGATTTACTTTTCCACAAGTGTGATTTACTTTCCTGCAAGAGTGATTTATTTTTCCACAAGTGTGATTTATTTTCTTGCAAGAGTGATTTACTTTTCTACAAGTGTGATTTACTTTCCTGCAAGAGCACTTGATTTACTTTCCTGCAACATGTTCTTTTACTTCTACAAGTTTGGATTTGGTGTAGTTTAATTTAGTGACTTCCTAAATCATTTTGGTATCTTTCCTTGTGACATTCATTCGAAAGTACTACAACTTATTGACAATTGCAACATTATAATTGCATGTATGGTGCATGACAGTTCATAAGTGTAATACGACTTCAGATTGATAATTAAATGCATAACTCTTCACTTGGTTACTAAATTAATTAAGAAGTAATTGAAAAGTCCATCACAAGTATTACATAAAAAAAAAAAAGTAGGAATAAGCAATTTTGCTACTAATTAATTTATTTTTATATTAGTAAACCTTTTTGAATATCATATAACTAAAAAAATATTTTCCTAGTTATCTGATCCATTACCTTGATTTTCCTCACAACAAACTTTATAGGGATTAAGAAAAAAAAATTGAAAAAATAGAAAAGTTGAGAATCAAATTGATTTGGTGGAAACATTGAAAGTCATAGTAAGATTGTATTCAACTTGAAAAAAAAGGTGTTTATATGTATTATTTAAATAAGTAGTTTCACAACATTCAAATTTTTATTTAAACATATTTTTAAAGACATAGTGCAACCTAAGCTTATATATGAAAACTAGGGCCAACATCCAACCATACCAAATGTGCAAAGCCTCTCACCATGACATTGTTATAATTAATAATTGGAATAATTGAAAACATAAAATGTAGGCTATTTCTATTATATGTCGAAAGAGAATCCAAAAATAACCAAAAATTAAGAAGGAAGTAAACCTAACTTCATGTTAACCTTATATACAAAAATTAGGTGTAGCATACAACCATACCAAATGTGTAAATCCACTCACCATTAATACATGAACATTGTAATACTTAATGGTTAAATCAATTGAAAACATGGACATTGTATTACATTCTAATACTTAATAGTTGGAGTAACATTTAATAGTTGGAGCAACAATGTACTCTATGAAAAGACATCGCCAAACCTTGGACATTTTTTCAAAATTTTCTACCATGAATTAACCTTCAAAACTTTTTATTTTGAGCTTTGAGTATTGATTTCACCACAATGCTATTAAATCATCACCAAATTCATTCATAACTAGACTCTTCAACTTTGAGTATTGGCTACATCATCATCACCAAATGCTCTTAAATCATCACCAAATTCATTTATAACTAGACTCTTCAACTTTGAGTATTTTCTCCATGAAAGTACTCTTAAACCATCACCAAATTCATTCATATCTATATTGTTCGACTTTTAGTATTAGCTACATCATCATCACCAAATACATTCAGAACCAAACTATCCACACGGTTAGGAAAATTGTTAAGTGTTTGAGATGCAAAGGATCAACCTTTACATAACTTAGTACACATTTGAAATACCTGGACCTTTTACATTCTCTTTTGAATTGAAATCAGCAACTTGGTTACAATCACATAGTTTCCATGTACTATCCATGCACTTTAAAAATTTAAATTATATTTATGTAGACTTTTCCAAGAAAATTCTAATTGAATATCTGAGTAGAAAAGTCAACGAATGAGCTAACACCTCCAATATCTTTTTTATTTCTGTTAAATACACTTTAATTATGTGGACACAATAAACAAGTGCCATCAATAACTCCTAACGGATGAACTAGTAATTTTAATGAATAGAATAGAGTAATTTTCGAATGTTAAATATTAGTATTTCAAATTTATTAATTTTATTTAAAAAAATTCTAATTTATACTTATATTAGTATTTTCAAATATATTATTTTTATTTAAAAATTTAAAATTTATACTAATAGATGATGTTACTAATTGCATTATCTCCACGCTATGTAAAACAAAAATTAAAAATAATTTGCATTTAAATTAGATGACTTCTCGAAAGCTATTGGTATTGACCATAGTAGTGTCTAAGGCATGGCCCGTTTCAATTCTTGAAGTGATGTTCCCAGATAAGTCATAACTAGTAGGTACATTGCAGTGCCATTCTGGATTTTGTCGGGTTATGTAATTTTTATTATACTAGCACAGCCCCAAACTCGTGGCTGGTGTACGCCGAAAGCCTGACCAGAAAATAAGAAGCAGCTATAAATTGAAAGGCCATAATAATTATATAATAACAATTTTTTTTTATTTCAATATTATATAATATCTCCATTTTGTTTTTTTAAACAAGTATTAAAAAAAATATACATTTTTCATACAAATTAATAAATTCTAGAATTTAAATCGTATTCCTATTCTTATATTCTTATTTAAAGGTCAATAAAATAATAAATTCTGGAATTTAAAATAATCCATACTCCATTTTTCGTGGTTCTTAAAAGAAATATAATAAATTAAATTAAAAGATTAGGTTAAAACCCGAATCTTACATTCCTTCCCTTTTATCATTTTTTATTTTCCCTGGTTTCTTCTCCGCCTTTCTCATTTCATTTCTTTTTTSGCCAGGTTTATTCTGCCCGTGGAAATGCGAGGGACTGATTCTGCCCTTGGGGATGCGAGGAACTGGTAGTTTGATGGGCAGCGCATGGTTCCATGGCTGGCCTGTCCCATTTTCTTGCTCGTCTCCACTTCTTCCCCGGCCGCGCATACAACCTCCACGTTTGCCAGAATATGTGATCCGTGGCAATGAGGCAATCATATAGTGCTACAGTAATTTTTTAATATGATTAGGTAAATGTTAAAAGGTAAACAGGTTAACGGATGCATTCAAAAATACAAGGAAGTTATGAAGAGGAAATCACATTCATTGATTTGGGAGGACGACTAAGAATATGCCAGCATCTTCAATTGTTAG
>ML780035.1:429809-447673 GCA_009831015.1 Picea engelmannii | reverse complement strand
CCATGCCTGACGCGTGGTGGTTTTTTGTTTTTTAAAGGCCCCGAATGAATGCACCAGGCATTGACTCTCGATCGAATTGTTTCTCTCTATAAATATCAGTTCATTTGCTGTGCTTACAAACATTTCTGGAGCGTCCGGTGTGTGTTTCATTACAAACGTGTTATTTTTTAAACGCTGCGGTACAGTAAACGTGTTAGTGTTTCTTTAAACCTTTGGAAATATGAACGGACGAGAACAGAAACGGTTTGGAGGTGGCTCGTATGTAAAAAAAGTGGTTAAATTACTTGGTAATTAAATGGCTCAGAAAATGAAACGCTCCACTTTGTAACAAAATTTTAACTGTTGTTAATCATTCAGACGTGGCAATCAGCTAGCCACCATAGTAAATTTTAAATATGATCAAGTAAAAGTAAAAAAATAAACATGTAAACTGATGCCTTTATAATAGTGAGGAAGTTAGTGGTTGAAATCTCAACCATTGATTTATTGGGACGACTAAGAATATTCCATCAATATTTAATCTTGTCCATACAAAACTGATTAAACACTAAAACCCTATTAAATGTGCCCATTGTCAATAGGTATACGCCTTTCGGCGTAATTATTTTATTGCAAAATATGTTTTTAATTTTGGTTCCACTGAATCCAGTTTGTTTTTTGTTAGGTAGCACTGAATTTTAGATAGTTGAATCTGAATTACTTTCGTTCCGAACGTTTATAATCCATCCGCTGCAGAATTCAATATTACTTAACAAACTGTGAGAACAGGAAAATGAATTCAGAAAACTTAATGTTTTTCTTTCCAAAATTCAGTTTGCTACCAAATTAGACATCTTCTCTGAAAACAAATGACAAACGTACCAGCGTCTCAAGAAACAAGTAGATTGAGTTAGGAGTATAGTCGTGGTGTAATAACTACTATGCATAGACCTAAATCAAACTAAGGATGATTTTAGAGGCTAAATTTGACTCATGCCCTAATTTTCCATGGTTTTTTCCAAAAAAGTATTAACCATTCTATAGGATAAAATTATTTTACCTTAAAAATAGCCAAAATTTTATATAAATTATATAAAATCCTTAGTTACAAAAACATTATCTTGGCATATGAATGATTAGTTAGATTCACCAAGGTTTCTACATTTAAAAACAAATTTACATCTTTAAAATCATCCTTGAATTATTATTAACCCCACAAATGTTACAGATCAATATAGGGTGTGGATCAACATTGCCCCTCATTTTAGCTTAGAATCTTTAAATTTTAAGAATTGAAAATAATTGAAATTTCATAATTTATTGTCAAAATTGAGAGTTAAATTGTATGGATGGATTCGAAGTATTGTCTAGTATAAGAGTAAATTGCAAGTTTTAATATCCATTATGTTTATAATTAAGTTTTTGGATATTACATGATTTGATTTTAAGAAGTAATTAGATGAAACAATCTCAATTATAATTTAAAATAAGGAAATAAGCTAATAATTCACAATTTTGGGTTGTTTAAATTGTATTTTTAAATCCAAAAACAGATTCATCTTATTAAAAAATTTCTAGAATCCTCATATTATAAAAAAAAAAAACTCAAATCCTAAAAAACACTCTCATATTATAAAAAAAAACCTCAAATCCTCAAGACTACAACAAAAATAAAACCATTATTTCAAATAAATAATTTTTATTTTAATATCATATCATTACATATTTAAATCACATAAATAAAACCAATAACTTTGAATATAGTTAAACATTTAAAAAAAAATCCTTATTATATTGAAAATTAGACTTGAAAATAACTAAAATCACAATTTTAAATAATATGGAATTTCACGGTAAAATGTTTTCGTGAAGAGATCAATGTTTTCATTCCTTACTTTATAGGCAAGGATTTCCAACAATCATGTGGTTCATTCTCTTCATCATAGTTAGTAGATATCAACATGATTTCAATGGTTGAACACCTAGTGAAACTTAGGCATAATTCAAAGAATAATCCTAAATGTATAGAAGTGCATTGTCTTCCATGGAAGGAAAAATACCTAAGAATACTCTGAATTTAATAATACTATCGATTAGCATTGTTTGCAAATTATTAAATAATAAGAATACTATGAACCTAATAATATTGTCGAATACTATGAACCTAATAATACTATCGATTAGCATTGTTGGCAAATTATTAAATAATTTCTTGAAGCTAAATCCATTATTATAAATTTATTTACTTTGAATATAGTTAAACATTTAAAAAAAAATCCTTATTATATTGAAAATTAGACTTGAAAATAACTAAAACCACAATTTTAAATAATATGGAATTTCACGGTAAAATGTTTTCGTGATTCCTTACTTTATAGGCAAGGATTTCCAACAATCATGTGGTTCATTCTCTTCATTATAGTTAGTAGATATCAACATGATTTCAATGGTTGAACACCTAGTGAAACTTAGGCATAATTCAAAGAATAATCCTAAATGTATAGAAGTGCATTGTCTTCCATGGAAGGAAAAATACCTAAGAATACTCTGAACCTAATAATACTATCGATTAGCATTGTTTGCAAATTATTAAATAATAAGAATACTATGAACCTAATAATACTGTCGAATACTATGAACCTAATAATACTATCGATTAGCATTGTTTGCAAATTATTAAATAATTTCTTGAAGCTAAATCCATTATTATAAATTTATTTTTTTATTTGCGACAAAATTTAAAAGTTTAATCTATATTTAAAAAAATTAAACATAAAAATAATAAAATATGCATAATTGTGAATGGATAGTGCATGACTAGATATTAAATATTAAAACTATTAAAACTAGCACAACCATTAAAAATCGTGGCTGATGAACGTCGAAAGGCGCGGACAGAAAATGAAATGCATAGCCAGAAAATAAAACGTCGAAAGTCGTACACCTATTGACAATGAGGACAATTAATCACCTTTTAATCTAAAATTCTAATCTGATGGCTAACAATTAAAGATGCTGGCATATTCTTAGTCGTCCTCCCAAATCAATGAATGTGATTTCCTCTTCATAACTTCCTTGTATTTTTGAATGCATCTGTTAACCTATTTACCTTTTAACATTTACCTAATCATATTAAGAAATTACTGTAGCAATATATGATTGCCACGTTTAAATGATTAAACTTTGAATTTAGCACGCTGATTGTGCTGGCTGTAGACACTCATTTTCTGGTTGTGCGTTTCATTTTCTAACTGTGCGTTTCATTTTCTGTCCATGCCTTTCGACGTTCATCAACCACGGTTTTGAGTGGCTATGCTAGCCACTAAAATCACAATTTTAAATAACATAAAATTTCACAGTAAAATGTTTTCGTAAAGAGATCAATGTTTTCATTCCTTACTTTATAAGCAAGGCTTTCCAACCATCATGTGGTTCAGTCTCTTCATCATAGTTAGTAGATATCAACATGATTTCAATGGTTGAACACCTAGTGAAACTTAGGCATAATTCAAAGAATAATCCTAAATGTATAGAAGTGCATTGTCTTCCATGGAAGGAAAAATACCTAAGAATACTTTGAACCTAATAATACTATCGATTAGCATTGTTTGCAAATTATTAAATAATAAGAATACTATGAACCTAATAATACTATCGATT
Source organism: Picea engelmannii (assembly GCA_009831015.1). Taxonomy (NCBI): domain Eukaryota; kingdom Viridiplantae; phylum Streptophyta; class Pinopsida; order Pinales; family Pinaceae; genus Picea; species Picea engelmannii. The sequence goes on along the minus strand of ML780035.1, from coordinate 444,034 downwards.
AGCATTGTTTGCAAATTATTAAATAATTCCTTGAAGCTAAATCCGTTATTATAAATTTCATATTTTTATTTGTGTCAAAATGTAAAAGTTTAATCAATATTTAAAAAATTAAACATAAAAATAATAAAATATGCATAATTGTGAATGGATAGTGCATGACTAGATATTAAATATTAAAATCATTAAAACTAGTACAGTCACTTAAAATCGTGGTTGATGAACGCTGAAAGGTGCGGACAGAAAATGAAACGCACAGTCAGAAAATGAAACGCACAACCAGAAAATGAGCGTCTACAACGAGCACAGCCAGCGTGCTAAATCCAAAGTTTAATCATTTAAACGTGGCAATCATATAGTGCTACAGTAATTTCTTAATATGATTAGGTAAATGTTAAAAGGTAAACGGGTTAACAAATGCATTCAAAAATACAAAGAAGTTATGAAAAGGAAATCACATTCATTGATTTGGGAGGACGACTAAGAATATACCAGCATCTTCAATTGTTAGCCATCAGATTAGAATTTTAGATTAAAAGGTGATTAATTGTGCTCATTATCAATAAGTGTACGCCTTTCGGCGTAATAAAAAAAATCAAATTATACCAAAAATATCAATTATCATATTCATACAATTCCATATCTTTTCTATTGGATTTTCCCTTTATTTTCTTCTATTTCTTGGAACGTACAAACTTCCCTCTCTACTTTTACTTTTTGACTTCTACTATGTAGATTCCCCATTGAAAACTATTACGTACAAACTTCCTCTCTACTTTTTGACTTCTACTAAGTAGATTCCCCATGGAAAACTATTACGTACAAACTTCCCTCTCTACTTTTTGACTTCTACTATGTAGATTCCCCATTGAAAACTATGAAAGATTATTCTTTTACCAATGAAGACATGTTAAATTATGATATCTTGATTTTTTAATCATGTTAAAAATTGAAAGAAACGTTTTGACTTCTACTATGTAGATTCCCCATTGAAAACTATGAAAGATTACTCTTTTATCAATGAAGACATGTTAAATTATGATATATTGTTTTTTTAATCATGTTAAAAATTGAAAAAAATCGATTATTTTATAACATAATAATATTCCACATACATATGTAGATTCCCCATTGAAAACTATGAAAGATTAATCTTTTATCAATAAAGACATGTTAAATTATGATATATTGTTTTTTTAATCCTATTAAAAATTGAACATAATAATATTCCACATAGTTGGAAGTATTTTTTTTTATAATGGAGTGCAAATAAAATTACTTTAAGTATACCATAATTGTTTTTTTATATACCAATAACATATTTGTTATAACATGTACATGTTATGTTTGAAAACAATTCTTTCCTTAATCTAGATCCATGTATGCACTTAAAAGTTTCCTTACTCACCTTTACAAGTATTTCATTACTTTTATCTCTCGCACACAAATTCTACCTTCTAATTAATATTAGGAAGATAACCTACTCATCTTAGAAAACTGAGGATAATGTTAACAGGTTTGATGAACCACTTCTATGTTTTGATGGACAATTTTAAGCGTATCTTAAAAGAATGTGGCATGTACACATAAGCTCATTACAAATTTATACCTCTCAATATTATGAATACATTAGGCTTCAACTTATTTAAGCCTTAATCAACCCTTATTTCTATGCACTTATGATATATGATACATGGAGAGTATAAAGTTATACCTCTCAATATAGGCTTCAGATTATTTGAGCTTTAATCAATCCTTATTTTTATGCACTTATGATATATGATACAGAGAGAGTGGTGGAGGGAACTTATTTTTATATCAATATAAAATATGGTTTACTATGGATACTAGGCTTATTCATAATTAACACATAAAAATATTATTCGTTTCCAAACATGCTTCCTTCTAATATAAAAGCATTGGAAGTTTTAGTGTCTTAACCAAATCCAATGTGGCCTTCATTAGTTAATTAACAATTATTCCTATTTGGTCCATAAACTTTGTTGGTATTGAGAAATGACTCAAAACCTTGAGTTCTTTGATTCTCAATGCATATAAATTATTCCTTTCCTTGAAGTTTCTAGTTGATGCTTGAGAAAATTAATTTCACCACTATAATCTTTATGTTCAATGCTTTTACATTTACATTTGCTCTATATTCATTCTAGTTTATGCTTCAAATTGTTGACTTAATTTGATGTAGTTCTTCAATCTATTCCACTATATTAGTTTGAAGCAGCACGATGTTCCTTTCTTTATCCATAAAAAAACACATTTGTACTGAGAAACATTCCATATAATGAAACTTTTAAAAATAAGAAAATTGAAATGATAAATGATATCAATATCCTCTTTTTTTAAGTAACATGGACTCCTTTATTTGGTTTCCCTTTAGTTTTTCCTTGAATTTCCTTTTCAATGATTTCATATTTAGTTTTGATTTCACCATACAAATAAAGCTTGCTCAAATTAGGATACAAAATAAATTAAACTTTAACCTTCTAAATGGACATGTAATCAAAGTAAATTATTAACAATTTTCTAGCACAAATTAAAACTTGATAAAATTATAATTTCCAGGTGTGTCCACGACGCCCGCTCCTTACGCGGCACATAAGGTAAGTCGGGGGGAGTTGAACTCGAAATCTCATGGAACTTCATTTTCACGGTACTTGCCAATTGAACTGTCCCCCGAAGGCTAATAAATCTAATTTTATCCATAACTATTAAATATTAATTTATTTATAAAACTCTTGTACACTTCAATTTTTCATTATTGAGAAATTTTGACGAAAGGAAAGTAAGATAATACAAAGAAAAATGTTGAAACCAAAATATGGGGAATGGCGATTTTTGAAGTTCTAATATTAATCCATGGGGTTGGAAAATGGAGATTTCTCCCAAACATTAAGAAAAATTGATCACATAAAACAACCATGGTGACGACTATGTGATAGGTAGACATGTGAAAATTGTGATGCAACATCATTTGGTTATTTAATAAACTCAATTTCGAGTTTTTCCAAAGCTTTTGTAAGGGTTGTAGATGCATATCATATGCAATAATGCCAAAATCTACAAAACCATGTATTTCAAATTTACTATTATGATAGCGTAATCTACAAAACCACGGATTTCAATTTTCCTAATATGATATCCTACACTAGTGCCAAAATGTACAAAATCGTGTGCTTTAATGCTACTATTATGATAACATTTAAATTTACGATCAGATTCAATGCCCAAGTTATATTAAACTTCATAACGACTTTATGAAAATTAAAAAAAATATACCCCATTGGATCTGTTGGTGCAACATCAATATCCACATCCCATGAAGTAGAGACTAAATATAATATTAAAAAATTCCAACCTTTTAAGCACTTTCATGTCCAACACTTACAAGTAGAAATCTAATTTAACCTTTGTGTATTTGTTTCTATCTACCATATAAAATACCCTATTTTGAATAAATGCGAATAAAACTACCTCATAAAACTACGTCCTAAGAGTGAAATGTTCACCGCTTCATGGATAACCTTTTGTGATATTTTAAGAAGAGTACGTGAATAGAGACAATAGTAGCAGTCAAACTTTGAAAGTAACAGGGAAAATAGAGGGTGATCCCAAAAGTAAACGGAAATGGAGATTCTTAATTACATGGTCACGGAATTGTTTCCAATAATGCAGGTTTTTAAAAACAAATTATTATACATTCACATATATTTTTTATATTTTTCGATTGATAAATATAAAATAAAATGATGTTCATGTTAGAGATAATGCTCACATTAATGTTGTGTGTTAAGTTTAGGGATTGGCTTGAGGTTAGGTTTTTTAGGAAACTGTTGAGATATTCTCTCAATCTAAATATCCAAGATTAGAATTAGTTGGATCTCACTCCAACTATATATACATGTAATGTATTTGTGTGAGCGGGCAATATAAACTATTTTTTGTGTATAAATCCTGTGCAATTGATACTCTCTATTTTTTCAATCTGGTATCAGAGCCTAGCTGGGCTTAATCCCTCACGCGAGTGCCCAGAAAGATGTGATAGCTATTGGGTCCAATTCTTTGTAAATGTAAATTTGAGAGAGTGAATTGTTTATTTTTATTTTTATTTGTTGTATGTGAGAATATTAATTTTCTAATTGAGTGTCGCTGAGTGTAAGAGAGGAGTTGCATAAAGCATAAAAGAGAGTTACAACAATCATCTTCTGTATGTAATCTCGTGAGGAAGGAGTTGCAAAAATGAGTTCAGGATCATTCGTTGCCCATGTGAATTCATCGTTGTTGTGAGTATTGTTGTTGGAGTCAACAGAGAACAACGATTGCGTGCCTGCGAGCCCAAGCAAGGAGCCGTCATTTGCTAACTGCCAAATCTTCAAGACTCTGCGCAAAGGAACGTTGTGACTTGTGTTAGTGTGTACAAGACGTGGAGGGAAATTATCAAGGAGATTGTGTAAACTGCCACTGTTGTCTGGAGTGCTCAGATTTTTATTTATTCTTGTGTTTGATTTCAACCATTTGTGAAAATGGAAATTTTCTTCTCGCTGCTAGAAAATTTAGAAAGGTTACAAGAACTGATTATATCATCTCATTTGAGGCAAAATATATGTCAATGGGAAGTGATACTTATGTGGGAAATATGAGATCAAATTTCCTTGGAACTGAGATCTGAGCTATTTGTTAATCGATGCTCTCGAGAGGGGCCATGTGATGGAGTTTGTTGTTGTGATGTGTGGAAATTGGGTTCTTTTTATTTTATATCAAGAGGCGGCAGAAGGATTCGTCAGAAGGATTGATTGCAACAACCTATTTTTCACTTCACTAAGAGGGGAATCTATAGTAATTAGTGTGTAGTAATTATGTTAATTATGTAAATGTGTTTTTTGTTTGTTTGTAAAATTATTGAAGAAGAACCAATCAAGACTAGAGTAATATAATTTAAATTAGTAGTTCTTGGAGTTCTTCAATGTTGAAAAAGCATATTGCCAATTCAGTTATATCTACGTTCTGCTATATGCTAGTGGATCTTATTGTGCTTAGGGCTTCAAGATCAACAACTACATGTGTGTATTGTTTTATGTGTGTTTAAGAAGGTCAATTGTATGATTGACTATTAAGAATATCCAGTAATTAGATCACTATCCTATATAATTGTAGAAATTTTCTCTTCAGGGGAATTTCACAGATGGTAGTGTATCCATAGGATAAATTTGTGTCGAGGCTATACTTCGGGGTAGTCAAGAAATGTCAGTTCTACAAAGAATGTCAAAGATGGCCAGAAGCTTTTGTACTTTATATGTGTCAAATGGGAAGCTCAAATGTGTGGACAAGAAAAGAGTGGAGGCTGGAAGATTCAAAGTGGGTGTAAGCACTGATGAATACCAGTGAGACAAACAATGACAAATTTTGTGTTTTCAATATTGTAAATTTTGAAATGTAAGCATTAAAAGGGGGGTGTTAGAGATAATGCTCACATTAATGTTGTGTGCTAATTTTGGGGATTGGCTTGAGGTTTTGTAGGAGACTGTTGAGATATTCTTTCAACCTAAATCTCCAAGATTATAATTAGTTGGATATCACTCCAAATATATATACATGTAATGTATCTGTGAGAGTGGGCAATATAAACTATTTTTTGTGTGTGAATCTTGTGCAATGGATACTCTCCATTTTTACAAATTTTCAATCATCAAACACACCCAAGTTGACAACCAAAGCTAAGAAATTCTTCTACAATCTTCAAAGTTAAGAAACGCTTCTACAATCTTCGCATGGCTATGCAGGACTCATCTACAAGTACTTGTTCACATTGATCAAATACATTTCATCTACTTCATTTACAGCCTAATATTTCTCCAAATGAATCCCATGAAATTAAATGAGTGAATCGTTGCTACGTACCAAATGTCATGATTCTAGAATCCAAAAGAATCCAAAATTCTTTTATGAATTAAGATTAATATCTTTGCAAATGAATCCCATGAAATTGAATGAGTGCATTGTTGCTACTTACCAAATGTCATGAGTCTAAAATCCAAAAGAATCCCAAATTCTTTTATGAATTAAGATGTATTGTATGAATTTGTTCCCATTAATCAAACATGTCTCATCAACTTCAATCATAGTATAATATTTGGGTATTGTCTAAACGTTATACATTTTGGTATTTTTCACTGAAATCTGAAGATATAAATATGGGTGAAATTGCTCATTTCTTGTTTAAATTGAATTTTTGAATGTATAATAGATTCAAGGTCACACAAAATTGACAGAAAAATGTGTCCAAAAGAAGACCAAAACTTAAAACTTGTAAACTACACATAATCTTTGTGCAAAATACTATGAACATTGTCCCTTAAATTGGTGTAGTGAGTGTTATTCCTCTTTTGATGCATGTGTTATACATGCATTGACAAATTTGACTATGTTCATCTATTACCCTGGAGTAAACATAGACATGCATTGACAAAGTTGACTATGTTCATCTATTACCTTGGAGTGAACATGGGTGAGGTACTAAGAGAGAGATCAGGTGCTTGGATGCTTAGACTAGGAGACAAATTGAATAATGGGTCAATGGTAGCATTCACACTTTTCATTATAGTTTCATAAATATATATTATATATAGGAGAAACTCATTTCCTCTCGGATCTACAACTGTAGACAAAAGTTTCTACAATTAAAAATACCGCACAGTGAATTCTTCATCTATGAACTCTCGGGACTTACCACATAGTTCACAGACTGCACAATTTATTGCGCATTGTGATAATAACCCTTTCTGGAATGATTTATCGAAAAATAAACAACATTGTGCTATAATTAGCATATAAGCTCACATACACTCAGAAATACGCATGAATGTGTCAATAAAAAAATACTTGATATATATTAGGAACTTCAGTGTTGCACACTAATACATAATACAATAAGTGTGACGAGATTCTACTCCAACAACTTATGAATAAATTATGAAACTTACAAATCCAGAGCTTGAGCTCTCATACTTGTTCGAATCCTCATAGTTGTTGCTACTGCTAACTCATGACTCTCTATTTTTTCTCTTTTCTATGTCTATCGACTACTTACATACTCAGACATATCTAGATAAGACTGAAACTTCCTGTAGAAGTAAAACAGAATCAACATTAAAGACGTCAATAAATTTAACTGTCTCTTATCTATTTAACTGGACTCAAGAAAGATTCAGATCATATTCATTTAATAAGACCCCTGCTTGCCGACGAACAAAAATAACTTTGTGTAAACGTAAGTGTAAAATAATGAAGTATAATTTCACATTGACTGACAAATCAGTTGAGATGTAAATTTCACCGACTTCTAATTAATATTTCCAACACTCCCCATTAATTATGAGTAGGTGGGATTACAAAAATTTACATCAAAATTTTGAATTTGTATAAACTGTCAATCATCTGTCACTGCGCAGAATCCCAGACTATTGCGCAGATGCTAAAATGCATCTCTTGATAAATATTTTTTAAATATATCTGTGACTTGTTCTTTAGACCTGCAAAATTCTAAACATATTTCTTTGTTATTCACTAATTCTATGATAAAATGATACCTTGTATCAATGTGGTTGGCTTTAGAAACACATGATTCTTTGATAACATGATGATTGAATATTTGTCACAAAATATTGTAATTGGTTCATGTTGTTTATGCAACAAATCTTTTAACATTCTTTTCATCCAAACAACTTGACAAGTTGCGCTTGTAGCTATGACATACTCAACTTCAGCTAAAGAAAGAGTCACAATGGGCTGCTTCCTTGATGTCCATGACATTATACCTGTTCCAAAATGAAATGTGTACCGAGAGGTACTTTTCTAGTCATCTATGCTACCTCCATAATCACTGTCATTGTATCCAATAAGTATGAAATATTCTGAAGTAGAATACATAATGTGAAAATCTCTTGTTCAATTCACATATCTCAGAATTATTTTTCTTTCCTTCCAATGTGATTATTTTGGAGTTTCCCTGAATCTTGAAACCAGGCTCACTTTATACATAACATCAGGCCTTGTTGTCGTTAAATACATAACATCGCCTAGCATCCTTTTAAACAGTGTGGAATCCACCTTAGACCCTTCATCTTCCATGATGAACTTCAATCCTATGATGATAGGTGTTGGGGCTTCTTTGCAATTTATCATGTTGAATCTTTTCAAAATTTCATGTGCATACTTAGATTGTGAGATTAATATACCATCTTTGGACTAGTGAACTTCAATACCCAAAAAATATTTCATAATCCCCAAATTAGTCATTTCAAATTCATCCTTCATGACTGACTTAAATTCTTCTATGCCAAAGTCATCTGTAAAAATCAAATCATTTACATATAAGGAAACAATTAACATGTTACCTTGTTGATTTGCTTTTATGTATAATGTTGTCTCACATTCATTTCTCTGAAATCCATTTTGAATGAGATGGGAATCTATGCGAATATACCAATCTCTAGGAGCTTGCTTTAATGCATGCACTCCTTTCTTTAATATGTACTCTTTGTTTTCTTGTCCTTTAACCTCATAGCCTTTTGGTTGTTCCACATACACTTCTTCTTCGAAATGTCCATTCAAGAATGTTGAATTTACATACATTTGATAAATAGACCATTTGTTCTGTGAAACAATGGCTAACACAGTTATGGTTGTGTCCATGTGCACAACATGTGCAAATGTTTCATTGAAATCAATTCCAGGTTAGTGTGTAAAACCTTTTGCAACTAGACTTTCTTTATGTTTCTACACATTTCCATCTGCATCTTGCTTGGTCTTATAAATCCACTTGACACTTATCACATCCTTGTCTTCAAGTATATCTACCAACTTCTATGTTTGATTGTTTTCTATGCATTCAATTTCCTCATCCATGGCTTGAGCCAATACATCATCTTTGACAACTTCCTCAAATGTTAATGGATCATATAGTTGTGAAAACAAAGAAAAAATTGAAAATGAATTTGTTGTGTCATCATTATAGATGTCACGCATACTTCTTGTCTTCCTTGGTAAAAAACTTTCTAATGTTGGATCAGGAGATGTAGAATTACTTGGACTACTTGCTGGAGTTTGTTGAGCTCTAAGTGTAGACTGTGAACCTACAAATCTCCCTCGAGTAGTTTGTGATGGGATTTATGTAGCAGTTTTAGGACTGGAAGGAACTGCGCAATGACTTGTACATGATGTTTGAACCACTTATTCTTCCATGTCTTCATGTGCAATAGCATTAATAATTTTAACTGTCTTTTCTATGCTTTCATCCCATGCTTCATTCTCCACAAATTGAACATCACAATTGATTATGAATTTCCTTGCAATATGATCATACAATTTGTATGCTTTGGTATCTTCAAAGTACCCAACAAATATACATTTTTTCCCTTTATTATCTATCTTATTTCTCAACTCATCTGGAACATGTGCGTATGCGACACAACCAAAAACATTTAAGTGCACCACATTATGCTTCATACATGTCCAGGCTCCTTGAGGAACTTTGTTCTTCACACTCTTTGTCGAACATCTATTCATGATTTATACTAGAGTTAATATGGCCTTAACCCAATACTCATTTAACAAATGTTTTGTTTCCAATATACTGCATGTCATCTCCATGATGGTTGAAATCTTCATCTCTATGACACCATTCTATTGTGGCGTATATAGCGTGGTAAATTTCATGTAAATATCATGAAATTTACAAAAGTTCTGAAACTCTCTTGAAATATACTCTCCTCCTATGTCAGTTCTTATAGCCTTGATGTAATACCCACTTTTTTGAATCTCCACAAGTGATTTAAACTATTGAAAACAACCCAATGCATCAGATGAATGTTTTAGAAAGTAAATCCATGGTTTTCTTGAGAAATCATGAATGAATATAAGAAAATAGTTTTTTCCACCTATAGATGGTGTTTGCATTGGTCAACAAATATCTGAATGTATAATTTCTAGTGGAGATTTTTCTCTATATGAATTTCCAACTGGAAAAGACTCTTTATGTTGATTTCCAAAAATATGGTATTCACATATTCTTTCTATTTTTTCAATCAATGACAAACCTTTTACCATATCCTTTGTGTGTAGTAGCTTCATACCTCCAAATTTTAAGTTTCCAAATATGAAATTCCATAGCCAGGAATCATCATGCACTTCATATTGGAATGATGCATGCATCTTTGTGCTGCTGTCTCATTTTTCCTTAACACTACACACACTATATTTGGAACTACCCACACTTACCGCTTTTCTTTCTTCTTTGAATGTAGTGTCAGATTGCGCATCTTTTGTGTCACCAACATCGTGTGCTATATTTCTCTTTATGACTCGCTTCAATGTCAATGGAAACATTATTTTACTTGTCATTTGAATTCTTGGAATAAGTTGATTGCTTGGATATATGTCCATAATCACACTGTGATTATCTTCCATATAGATTCTATATCATTTCTATAACATCATGTGCTCATCGAATTATGATTTAAGCCAGAAACATAATAAACATCAGACATTATGTTTTTCTCTCCTTGTTTAGTTAAAATGTTAATATTGCCTCTAACTAAGAAAATGACTTGGATGTTTGTTCCAAGTGTAACTTTAGTTTGGAATGACTTATCCAAACTAGAAAACAACTCTAATTTTATTGTCATGTGATTACTACAGCCTGAATCTAGATACCATATGTCACAGGGACTTTCTTAAGCAACATTGCATTTAACTAACGAAAATATAGGCATTGCTTCAACACGCGCTATAAACATAGGCCTAGAGGGATTATTTTCATTGCTTCATTGATCTTGACCTTGCTTGTTCTGATTATATTGTCTCTTCTTGCACTCATATGCATAATGTCCATACTTTTTATAGTAATGGCACTAAATCTTTGATTTTTCAGTTCTATGACTACTTGGTTGATTGGTATTTGGGTTTTGTCCTCTTCCACCATTGTTTCTAAGACTATTTTTGCATCCACCTCTAATAAAAATTATTTCTCTACCTCTAGAGTTATCTCTCCCCCTTCCTCTTCCACGACTTATAGATGAATACACGGAAAAAACATTCTCTAATGACATGTTTGACCTATTCAATCAGTTTTCATGTTTAATGAGGGAAGCTGGCAGTCCATCTAGACTAAACTAACTCAAGTGTTTGTTTTCTTCCATAGTCACAACAAGGGTATCAAATTTAGGAGGAAGACTCCTAATTACCTTCTCAACAATTGTTCTATCCTCTATGGTTTCTCCATGAGACTTAATCTAATTTATCAGACCAATAACATTGGTGTAAAATGAATCTATTGAGTCTGTGTCTTTTATTGAGAGGGTTTCAAAATATCTTCTAAGAATTTGTAGTTTTGAAGTCTTCACTTTGTCTATACCTTGATAAGAAGTTTTTAATATGTCCCATGCTTCCTTGGCTTTTCTTGCTGATACAACTCTTGAGAGTATGATTTCATGCATGGCTTGATGTATGCAAAACATCGTCCTTCCATCCTTCTTTCTTTGATCTTTCAAAGCATCCTTCTCATCTTGTGTGAGTGCATTGTTTGTTGCCTAATCTGTTGGTTCCACATAGTCATTCTCGAATATCTCCCATACATCTTGACCCTCAAATAACACCTTCATGGTCAAGGACTATAACTCATAATTATTTCCTGTAAAAGTTGAAGGTTGCATATTTGAAGTAGAAGTCATATTTCACCTTTCAATAGAGTTGTTTCTCTGATAGAACCTTATCTGATCAACCTTCTTTGATACTAGATCTCGGATCTACAACGTGGAGAGAAAACTGTGTGCAACATAGTTACAAATACCATGCAATGAATTTTTCATCTCTAAACTCTCAGGACTTACCATGCAGCTCACAGACTGCACGAGTTACTACGTGATGTGATAATAACCCTTTATGAAATGATTTCTTGACACAAAAACAACATTGTGCTATATTTAGCATATAAACTCACAAACAGTAAGAAATACACATGAATATGTCAAAAACAAAATACTTGATATATATTAAGAACTTCGTCATTGCCCGCTAATACATAATACAACAACTGTGATGATCTTATGCTCCAATGACTTCTGAATAAATTTAACAACTTACAAAGTGAGAGTTTGAGCTCTCGAACTTCTTTGACTCCTCACAGTTGTTGTTGTTGCTAACTCGCGACTCTCTGTTTTTTAATGTTCAGTGTGTATCCACTATTTACAGACTCAGACATATATAGATAAGAATGAAACTTCCTGTAGAAGTAAAATCGACTAAAGAGTAAAGACGTCAATAAATTTGACTGTCTCTTATCTATTTAACTAGCCTTGAGAAAGATTAAGATCAACTTCATTTAATCAAACCCCTACTTACCAAGTGAAAAAAATAAGTTTGTGTAATTGTAAATTACAAACTGACTAACAAATTAATTTGGTAGAGATGTAAAGCTCACCAAATTGTAATTAAGATTTCCAACATTACCAAAGTAGGCAAACATGTGGAAGTACTCACACCTCCCATTCCTCCCATTATATGTGTTATTCGGTAGTGATATCGCACCTTGTGCTTGCAAAACAATGTGCTAATTTAAGTTCTTATATTGTCTCTCTGCAAAGTGCAAAACACAACGAATGCATTAGACTAATTTCAAGTTAAAACGACTGGACCATATGTGGCCAAAGTCTTTTGTCCAACGAACTAAAAAATATATTCCTTAGTTATCTAAACCATTACATCGATTTACTAAACCATTACATCGATTTTCCACATAGCATAGTTATCTAAACCATTCGTCGACAGGGTCAACACAAATAAATTAAAAAAAATGAAAAAGGCTGCGAATCAAATTGGTGGAGTGGAAAACTTAAAAGTCATATAAGAGTGTAGCCAACTAAAAATATCCAATTATAAGTTAAGCAGTGAGCACTTTCACAACGTCCATTTTTTCATTTAAACAAGCATTGAGCACTTTCACAACGTCCAATTTTTTATTTAAACATACTTTTAAAGCCATGGTGCTACGTTGGTTGCAAAAAAGTTTATATAAAAAACTACGCCTGGTATTCAACCATACCAAATGTGTTAAACCACTCATCATAAATATTTGGGCATTGGGCATTGTAACTAAACACATAAACTAAAAAGTGAGAATCCAAAAATAATAAAAAAATTTAAGAGCAAGTATTCTACAAAAGAAAGGTGTAGCATCCAACCATATCAAATTTGCAAAGCCACTCATAATGAATACTCATTGTATTAAATTGTAATAATTATACTTAGACATTGTATTAATTGTATTAAATTGTAGAGTAATTGAAAATTTAATTAATAACTAAACATGGTATTAAATTGTAATACTTAATAATTGGAGCAATTGAAAATACAAAATCTAGAATATTTTTATTATATGTAAAAGGGGAGATCCAAAAATAGTCAAAGATTAAGGAGTAACTAGTTCTTACTTTCATGTTTTTGAATGGGCAATGAATCCAATTGGTTCAAATTCAATTCATTGTAACCTAAGATTTTGAGTTATGAGATTTTGGTTTTTTTACAACAACTAACTATAAATATATAGATACTTATTATAATTCATAATTATATATTTAATTAATAATTAATTATTCACAATTGTATTGTACCATAATTAAAATATAAATTAATTATTAATTATTCACTTGTTAAGGTTTTTTTTTCTGATTTGATTTGACTATCATTAATATTGTCATTTAGCATTAAACATCTATATATCTTCAAAAAAAAATTATGTTGCAGTGAAGGATAACCATTTAAGATCATATACTATACATAACATACACCTTTATACTATAACAATTATACAACCCAACTATTGGTTATTAAAATAAAATTAATAATAAATATTAATACTTTTATGATATTTTGATAAATATGCATGCATTTTCTCCTTATTAATAACAGGAGGTCTATAGAAAATTCATAACTCAAAGTTTATAGAAAATTCATGCTTGGTTAGCCTTGTTTCAAATTCCTTTCTAATTCTGACTTTAGTTGACTTTGTTTCAAATTTAACTTTCCTTTACTCTATTTGAAATCTAATTCCAAATTCCCTTCCACTTTTAGTGTTACACCCAAAACAGTGAGATTCTCCTCATACCTTCAAAGTGAAACAAAAGATGGTGAGGGAAGCGAACCAACTTCGACCTTCATAT
>ML780035.1:411852-428455 GCA_009831015.1 Picea engelmannii | reverse complement strand
TCGAAGATCTCATACAATATTCAATGCATATTCATTGAATTCATAATCTCTCAAACTCACTAAACTGTAACTCACACATACTTGCACAACACGCATAGATACATATATATATAAAAACTTTAAGCACACTTTGCCGACGAGGGGCTTATCTGTTCATTATACTCTACCGCATCCTTCTCTGTTTTCATATGCTTCTGCCGACCCCAAGAGAATATATATGTTGGTTTATGCAGATTATAGTCTTCTCCACAGCGTGCAGTCTGCTCTTGCTGCAAATTCAGATTGTCTTGGAAGCCTGAAGTAATTGGTCCTGGGATTGTAACAGAAACCTACTCTGTTCTAGCGGATTCCAAAACTGGCTGTTCCGGCTGGGCACCGATTCTGCAAATGGGACAAGTGGAATGCGAACGAAACCACATGTCAATACACTCAACAAACTATGCCTGCAATTCGGCAGAAGACGACCTTTCTTATTCTCCTCGAATTCGCACAGACACACTGCACACTCCAGCCCATCTGTGAAATTCTGCGATTATGAATGAAGAGCCATTGACGAACTGCCGCGGGATACTGACTCCAAATCTGCGATTGTCGAGCCCGGCGAAGAACAATCGAATGGATTGCGGTAAAAACTAACGAATATATACCAAAACAAAACGAGTCCACAGAGCTGGCAGCGATTAATCAATTGAATGAAATACTGACAACTTCACGCGCTTTCTCCTTCAACAGCTAATCGTCTACAGCAGCAAAACAACACACAGAAACTCAGAAATTCAACACTCTCCTACTCATATGTACAAAGAATCGGATCTGCTCTCAATCTCTCATATTTCAGCCCCTCTCGTGAGAGAGTCAGGGCTGTTCTAGCTCTGATACCATGACAGAATTCAAGAGAGCAGCCATAACACGAATAACACACAAACACAGATTGTATTATTATTTCTGAAGCACAACACAGTACACATATATATAGTTGGATTCAGATCCAACTGATTCCACTTATGGAGGGAGAGGTTGAGAGAATATCTCAACAACTCCTACAAATCTTCAACCAACCCAATCTAGTCTTCTAAACTAAGCATTATTCCAACAAAATCTAGCATGAATTTTTAATCATGCAAATATGAAAACATAGTTGTAATATTATCATTAGTATTACTAAAAAAAAATCTTTTGAGTTGTCCACCATGAATTAACCATCAAAACTATTTATTCAGACTTCACCACAATATTGCTCTTAAATCATCACCAAATTTATTCATAACTAGATTGTTCATCTTTGAATATTGACTTCATCACAATGCTCATAAATCATCACCAAATACATTTATAACCAAAATATTCAAATGGTTAGGAAAACTGTTATTAACAGCTTGGCTTGACCTGCAAAAGGGTCAACCTTTGTATGTCTTAGTACATATTTCAATGCCTTAGTTCATATTTTAAATGCCACCTCTTGCATTCTCTTCTAAATTGAAGTTTTTTTCTAATAATAGTAAGAGCAGGCTGGGATGATCGACCTTGTAACTTATGTGATGCACCCTCCCCTGCATGTACCGAGTTACCCCCTTTCACTCCAATCTGGTTATAGTTTCCACGTACTATCCATGCACTTTCAAAATTTAATTACACTTGAGGTGTTAAAGACTTTTACATGAACATCAAATTATCTATCTTGCTACAAGAAAAATCAATGAAGTAGCCAACACCCACTTGATTTTATGTTAAATGCACGTTGATTCTGTTGACAGAAACAAATAATAACAATAAAATTAAAGAACGAGAAAGATTCCATGCCATTTTGAACTTCTTGTCATCACGTAAAAGACTAGCTTTCTAATCTTCGTCTCCCGGCTAATCTCTCTAATCATTATACTTTGTCGTCTTTTCTTCATACTTATCCCTACAATCACATGCAATCATATATTTCACACAATTGGCTATATTGCCATCATATGTCTTTGGCAGCATGTTAAGGGTTGTCCATGTTCATTGAACTCCATATAGTGTCCAGAGTCAATGAATCTGATATAAGGTTGTCCACATTCATTGAACCTCTGTACACCACTTTAGTACAACAGATACCTTTACGTTCTGACATTGAAAGAGCTCAATCTTGTAACAGAGGTGATGCCCATTTTTAGCGATTATTTTATTGTAAAATTTATTTTTAAGTTTTGGGAGATGAAAGGATGGAAAAGGCATCTACACTCTTAATAAAAAAAACTCTACTTATTCCTCCCAAAATTCTAATCTTGCCAGGTTTGCACTTTAAGAAGAAGAAAATCTCTCGATTATATTAAAATATAATTTGTTCTCATAATCAGATACATTCAGAAATCTGAGTCTGACCAGCAGGGAGTCCATCTCTTTCAATTGGGCAATTTAACTTAAATGTGAGAGATGATACCCTGAAAATAAAAGAGAAACCTCAAGCAGGAAAGAAGAAGATGTGAAGAAAATTTGGCCAATATAGTGCCAAGATATGCCGAGGAAAACAGGTGATGAGGACAGATAGATAATGATTCATAACCTAGAAATTTTTGATAGAATGTGAAAGTCCCTCATGACCATCCAGCCAATGAGAATAGATGATTAGACTTATTTGTTTTTAGTGTTGTCTTAAATAGCAGGTCAACTTTCCTATTGAACTTACTAGAAATATGAAAAAAGATAAGCTTCTTTAAGTAACTAAGTAAAATATTGATTCGGTCCATCCAATCTTAGGCCATTTGCACTCTTAAATGAAGAAAACTCCACGTTTCCTCTTCAAAATTCTAATCTTGTGCGGTTTGCTTCTAGATTATACATCTTCTCTGAAAACAATAGACAATACGTATCAGCAGTGTACTCGTGGTGTAATAACTACTATACATGGACCTAAATCGAATCTGAAAAATGTGACGGATCGACATACGCGATGGATCAACATTGCGCCTCATTTTCGATGATTTATTGTCAAAACTGAGAGTTAAATTGTATGGGTGGATTGGAAGTACTTTCCATCATAAGGTTAAATTGCAATTATGTTTTAAGTGTTTCTAGCTATTACATGAAGTATTTAGTGGATTTAGTAATGAGTTTCTAATGGTTTTTTATTTTTAAACTTAAAAATAAATAGAAAAATATTTCAAATGACTAATTTTTTTATTAAATATCAATATGGTGAGATTATATTAATATAAAGTATTATATTTAAAAATACAATTTAAAAAAAATAAAATTAAAGTTTTGAATAACATGGAATTTCACAATAAAATTGTTTTAATTTTCATTGTAAGAACACTTCCAGCAAAAAAAAAAAATTAGATAAATGCCCTAATCTCGATTATGACCAGGATTCTTCGAAACTACTGTTTTACTAATAAACGAGGTAAATTTAAATGTATGATAAATGTAAGCAATCATTTTGTATCAAAATTTCAGGTTAATATTTTTTTTAATATATGGTTGGTGTCACTTTTAAGTTGAATTTTGAGATGGTGCACTTTTTGAGGATAGAGATATTATTATTTTTTTTACTTAGCTACTTGGTATTTTTTTCTAGATTATGCCTTTTTACCTAGAGCATACTTATATATGGTTCAACTCTTGTATACTTAGATAATTGTTAACAACTTAACACTTAGTCATATATAAACATATATTCATGAAACAAAGAGAACACTTGTGAAACAAACAAGAAAATTACATATACAGATATCATGCCTAACACCGGGTTAATTCTTATTATTGCGAGATTGTTACAATATGAGTACTATCGGTTTAGTTTACAAAGCAGAGTCACGCAACTCACCACAACTCGAACGTGCTTCCACTACAAACTCGCCATCTCGTTTCTCTAGGGTTCTATCTCCTAGCATGTCTCCTCAGACCTATAACAAGACCTCCCCAAACTCAACCCAAAAGGAGGTCACCCCATCTCTCTCCACAAAATCACCTCAAGGCAACATAAGTCCTCCCAAGTGGAGTGACTTGGCTCCTTGAGGGAGCTTGCCCCTTTTCGTCTAAGTAACCGTAGAGTTGATATTACTCTCTTATTCTTCAAATCTTCCTTCCTTGGTTGTGCACCCTTGTTCTTTTGTATGGAATCCAAAGATCACCATTGTGAACCATCGTTTCCTTTAGTTGTGTCGCACCCCTTCACGAACGCATGTGCCCAAATGAAGTGTCCTTTCGCAGACATGTTCGCCCAAACGAACACATGCGTTCATCAACCGTCATTCCCCTTGAGACCAACACACCCCAATCTTGGTGCACTCATCATGACAGCGCGCCCCTATCTTGGTGTCCTTCTCATGCTAGGGTGCCTCAATTTATTGGTCACTTCACACTTGGGAAAACCCCTTGGCATGTTCACATGCCCAATGCACCCACTTTCCCAACTAGTGCAGATCTTGGGTGTCAGAGAAACCCCAAGTTCTATCTGCAGGAGGACTTGGGCGAGGTTCTACGTACCCATCTAATTGAAGGCCTTGCACTTAGGATGTCGATAACTTCAAATCAATCAAAAAATTTAAAAAAAAATTATAGAGTTATTTTCTATAAGACCATCAACTATGGGGTGACAATTTTGTAGGTTAGGAATTTGAAATCAATATTACTGAAGAATTAAAAGGTCATTAAAGTTCAAAGTAGTAGTCTAAATATTAAACTTTTTAATTTTTTTTGGTTGTGTTTTTGGATCAATAGTATTATTGAGGCTAAAAATTTAAAATAATTGCTAGAATTAAGTATATCAAGTTACTTCGATCACAAACTAGTATATTAATGTTTTTTCACATTCATGGATTCATCTATACATTCAAAACTGCAATTTAAACAATAAAATAATGTCATTTAACAAACAATTAAATAGCATGGCTAGAATTAATAATTATCCTAAAAAAATAAAATAACATCTAATTGTTAAACTACTCGGTTTAGTGAACAGCATTTATTAAGTTTTGCTATTTAACCGTTCAAATAGCATTTATTCAGTTTTGCTATTTAACCATTCAAATAACATATGATCAATAATTTGGCCGTCAAATTTGGTGTTGGCTAAAGGTTTTACCTTTTGGGTTTTTTTGCAGGAATTGACGGGAATCTAGTGATGTAATTTTGGACAAAATTTTTATTTTATGTTGTTTAAATTGTTTTTTGAATGCATAAATGGATTTAGTGTGCTGAAAAATTCATGAAACACTTGAATTATATAAACTTAGCCACTCAAATCTGCAGATTCAACCATTCATCCCCTAATTTCAAACAAAATCAAACGGAAAAAAAGCCAAAAAAATCCCCCCAAAAATAGAACGTTTAGAATACTGCTTAAAATTTTATCCTACGAGTCTCCGCGTATGCACTAAAAGGTTCAGACATTTTCTACAAGTCTCACCATATGTACTAGAAGGTTGAGGCATTGGACGTCTTGATAAGACAGGTACTGGAGAGGCGAGCGCCAAGCACCGCTCGACTTGATAATATGTGAAGTGGTAATGGCATTGGCGAGGCGAGCGCTAAGAAGCCCTGAACTGGTGAGTGGACGTCTCGATAAGCCAATGAACTAGTACACTGGGCCACCACCGAATTCAGGCAGTCGTATCCCTTGTTCACTATCGTACTGATTTGTTTTGTCCGAGTTCTGCAGGAGGTCACATGGTATGGAATCCAAGGGAATCGAAGAATGTTCGGTCGCATGAAAAGAGATCCACCATGCGATGCGAGGAATATGCCCTCCATGTCATTTATTGCAAAGCCCGTGTCATTTATGGCAAACCCGTATAAGATGGATCGTCTTTCCTTCTGCTGAAGTCGTGTGAGAAATACATTCGCTAAGGGGCTTTTGGAGATATTTTCTAGCGGTTCGTTATTTCTAATTAGGAGATTGATAGGGTGAAGCTTTCATCAGCTCCGCTAATGGCGCACTGTGTTTTAGGGGAAAGCTGCATCTTGTTCGTGGAGAGGTATCTCAAGGACACTGTGGGCGGAGTGAGAGATTATATTTCTCTGGTTTTTGGGTTGATTAGCATTATCAGCTGGGCTGTTGCTGAGATTCCACAGATTTATACTAACTTCGTGTCTGGATCTACAGAGGGAGTCTCCCTTGCATTTCTTATGACATGGGTTGTGGGGTAAGCAGGCTTTTTCAGATTCTAGAAGCTGTTTTTAGACAATGGATGTTCCCTGGTTTTCTTCTGATTTTAGTCTACTCATGCCAGCGTACTTGTGTTTTTAGAATATAATCAGGATAAGGTGTTTTGTTAATATTCAAGATGGACTTTGTAGAAGGTTTTGTTTGCGTTCTGAAATTTTTATGCATTTAATATTTGTTCTCTTCATGATGTATGATGAGATGGTGTAAATGTTGCAGGGATTTGTTCAATCTCATTGGATGTTCGCTAGAGCCAGCAACTGTAAGTCTTTTCTGAAACATGGATTAACATTAGAACTACATAATATATATACTGTTTGGAGTGTTAAAATTTAGCTTGTTGAAGAAAATCGATAAGCTTCTGAGCTCACATGTTAATATATATACTGTTTGTTTGGAGTGTTAAAATTGAGCTTGTTGAAGAAAGTCGATAAGCTTCTGAGCTCACCTGTCAGCTTGCCTCGGTATAGTAGTCATTCAGGAAATCTTCAACAAGTATATGTCAGTGCCATGGAACAGATATTTCATTTAAAAATGCATGTTTCACTCGTAAGATTAAGATCACATGGAACAAGGTATACTGAGCTTAGTTCCCGTCTTATTATATTGCGCTGTAAATTCCAGATAGGCCGTCAAAATATAAATACCAAATCCTCATTTTGACAGATTTCTGTTGTTAATCGAATTTACACGCGATTTTAGAGGCACTAGATGCTTGGAACAGTTTTTTGCCCTTGTACACCCTAACTTCTTCCTAAAAGAACCCGAATCTCATAACTTAATTTACAATTTACAGTTGTAGATCGGACTCCTCATTATTTATGGAAAATTACATCAACATATAAGTTTTTATGGTTCTTGGTAGAGTCCCTACTAGAAAGGTTGAACGTTTCAAAATATAGTACATAGGTTTTTTTTTCCAAAAAACTTAACCATATGATAATATATATCATATAGTACACAGTTTTTTTCAAAAAACTTGATGGTATAATACATGTAGTTTTGAAGAGTAGATTTTCACTTTTGCCAAATGTCAATGTATTTTGAGCTTTTGACCTATTTCTTTACTTTTTAGGAAAACAAGGTCTTAGTCAATACACTTTTAGATGTTACTTCAAAAGAAATTATCATGACACATGTAATTTTGAAATAGTAGATTTTCACTTTTGAAGAATGTGTCTGTGTTTTAAGCTATTAACCTATGTCCTTACTTTTTAGAAAAACTAATTCTTAACTAATAAACAATACTTCTAATTATTACTCCAACATAAAAAAATAAAAATAAAAAAAATAATGTAAATCTATTAATATTCACAATAAAATCAATATCCCTTATAATCATTACTTAAATTAATAAAAACTACTTTGCACGGAATCCTATGCTCCGACTACCGACCATTATTAAAGAAAAATAATCGATATCTAGTTGTGCAACTTCTACGGTCTGTGTTAGTCGGGAAGTGAAAGTTCAGTAAGTCAGTGGAATCTACTGAGCACACTCAGTACAGATTTATTTGTTTGCTCAGGCCACTGACCAGGTTTAATTCCGCTGACAGGGTTAAATAGATGTTTGAGATTGAAGGAAGGTTGATATATATAAATATAGCTTGAGTGGGCCTAATGGTTAAGAACATGTGTTTCCTCTTAAGAGGTCACAAGTTCAAATCCAGAGGCTGGGCGGAGGGGGTCCCTTGTCCCACAAACAAGGGGGTCTCATACACCAATTTGGTCGATACTTTTTCTTAGATTGTCAACCTATATTTATATTAGATCTCATTTTCAAAATATTTATCACACTAGCAATCTTAATAACCTCTTAACTCAACAACAACAACAAAAGTATGGTGATATTGGAAAGCTTCTCTTAATGTTTTTCGACCACAAAAACAAAATTCTAAAAAATCACAAGTAATCACTTACCCTCTTAAAATCCGATAAACTAAGTCGGTCTTAATGAACATTAATCATCATCATCGTACTATTGTTTTGCTACACCATCAACATTTACGTGTTACCACGGATACGCTAGTTTTTACATTTCCGTGTTCCCAGGGGTACGCTAGTTTTTGTATTCTCGATAGAATTTCTCTAAATTATACATTTATTACGAAAGAGTTACTTTGTAACGCCTTTATATTACGCTGCTAACAATTCCATTCTGATTCTTGTTATGCAGCTCCCAACCCAGTTCTATACGGCACTGGTAATCAAAATATATTTTCTATGTCTTTTTTGTATTTACATATGTTTTGTTTTATTCTGTATATGTATACAGTTACTATTTCCTCCTATCTGTACAGGTTTATACCATTTCCACTGTCGTCCTAGTTTTGCAATCTTTATATTATGACTACTTCAGCAAGTGGTGGAAGTCGAGAAAAGCGAAGTCCCAGCTGCAGGTATGATTTTGACACGTATGTCATTTCGCTGTAGATTTTTAATAAATTCAGGTTTTCCCTGAAAATCTGATTGAAAATATGAATGGATATATAGCTGTATAATGCTTTATTCCAATTGCAGAAACAGACAGACTCTGCATGCAAGGAACCGTGCGAGCATACAGAACATGTGAACGTACCGGGGAGCGGAGACTATTCTGCAGAGCTAGCCAAGAAAAATGATGCAGATAATCTTAAGAAATTATGTAATGGGGCTCCTGCTTCTACTTTACCGATTCCCACTTTTTCACCGGCTCACGAGAGCTCGAGGACCCTATATTACATGTAAATAATAGAATCGCATCCCCGGCTCCCAGATTCCATTGTTCCGAAGCCCGTAGAGTTTGATAATAGTCCCGCAACATGAATAATGTGAGCTTCATTAAGTGTTTATTTTTTCAGGTCTGCGAGATCTCTAACAAGCAGTCATACCCCTACTCCGGGCTCATATCCCGCTGCATCATCCCGTGGATCTGGCCGGAGTGGTCCGAGTTATATGCTAGACCAGTCCTCTGTAGACGATGAAGGATTGCTAGCCAATATTGATTCTGCAAGTCCTCAGAATTCAAAATCAATGCTACTCAGTGTAGGTTTTCATACTGTATTGATCTATCCAGTACCAAATCTTGTTCTGATCTCCACTGTGGGGTGAATTCTTGTAGTCCTAAGTTTGTTTTCTCTCTCGGCAATCTCCAGGTAACTGGAACAGTATTATTTGTTGGCGGGCTCAATTACTTCAATTTACAAGCGATTCCAACCTTTGATTCCACTAAAACAGTTTCAACCGCATCATTTGTACTAACGGGGAGGAAAATTTTGCAGGTAACTGTACTCTTCAGGATCTTATTTCCCATAAGAGAACGCTGTAAAATTTAGAACAATACGAAGTGAATAACCTGTTTTCCTAAGTTCTGTAATTTTTTATCGACGTTCTGCAAGTTCAGGAAAGGAGCACAGTTACATTCAGGGACTCCATGATAGGTGAACAGTCCGCCAGCCTAGTAGGAACATGCTTGGGATGGCTTATGGCTGCTATCTATATGGGAGGACGGCTTCCACAAATCTTGAAAAATGTAACATCTCAAAAACTGTTTTAAAATGCTAGAGAGTCTCCTCGTACATGTTACTGATAGTTGTTGTAATGCATCACCTGCTTAGTGAGATCTAAAATTTGGCCCAGTGAATTATAGAAATTAGGTCTGTAAATGGTGCACCGTCAAGATTTCCACGGTCCTTCCTATGATTTTCTAATCAGAACTAACTATGTTTTCCATCACAAAATGTTCTCGCAGGTGAGGCGAGGAACCGTTGAGGTATTTGATCTCTTAGTTATTTCACAAATTTCAAGTAACATTTTATCAAAACAGAATACTCTACTGCTTATAAGATTCGGGATGGATAGTCAAAACGTTTTTATGTTAACAGGGTCTTAATCCATTGATGTTCTTGTTTGCACTAATCGGCAATGCAGCATATGTAGGAAGGTAATTCTATTGTGTTTCTCTTCACCTTAGAATATTTGATTGCTGGAGTATTTAATCTAATCTAGGGAAGAAGTAACTATTGTATATGTAAAATCTGGCTTTTGATGGATGCAGCATTCTTGTAAAGACATTGGAATGGAATGATTTAAAGCCAAATATGCCATGGCTTGTCGATGCTGCAGTGTGTGTGCTTTTAGATTGCTTTGTATCCTCACGGAATAGAACGTTACAGAGTTATGTGCAATATAACAAGTGTCCTGCGACTCTCGAATGTTAAAATTGATTGTTTCATTTGCCCATGTATTATTTTTTTAATGTTCCTGAATATTAGAAAGTCCTATCCTTGACAAACACTTCTGCAGATTCTTGGCCAGTTCTTGTACTATAAGATGAGAAATTCTGATGAACATGAGGATAACATTGACGAGTACGAGGAAATCAAGCCCTAGAAGATTTACAAATCCTGATGAGCATGAGGATAACATTGAAGAGTACGAGGAAATCAGGCCCAGAAGATTTACAGTACCTGGAACAGCAAATTAGACTTCGATGGATAGCTACTCTACTATTTTTAACATTAAATCCAGCTCACTTGATGGTAACAAGGTGGACCAATCGATCGTGGGGGAGATATGCGAACATTATCTGTAATTGTAAGGTGTAATCCATCACATGTTCTCAATGTATATATTGTTTATATAGGTGTATTTCCAAACAAATAGGTAGGTTAGATGTTTTAAAGGTTAATTGAAATAAAGGACACCAATATCCTTACTTTTATGTTGGGATTTTAATGTTAATATCGTAAAAATTTCGTCCAGATTTGATATTTCCACGGTGGAATGTGTTTTTATGGGTGGTTGTTCTTTCTCATTTAACATTTTGATGAACGTTAATGATGTTCATTTTAATTGATGCAAGCCATAATTAACCACATTCCATGGGTGGTTGTCCTTTCTCATTTAACATGAATGATGAAGGTTAATTATGGCTTTCATGAGAGGATAATAGATTTGTGAATTAAAATATCAATATAATTAATAATGAAATATCTATAATATTTTAGTATAATTGACCACATTAGATTATGGTTTTTCATGGTTAACTATGGTTGACTATGGGTAACTATGTTGACTATGGATGGCATACTTTTACTATGGTTATCTTTGTTTGATCATGGTTGTCTATCGTTGAACATGGTGGACCATGGTTGAACATGGTGGACCATGGTTGAATTTGATTTACCATGGTTGACTATATTAGACTATGATTGGCCACTGAATTTGGCTCACCACTTTTGACTATGATTCACTATGTTTGAATATAAATGACTTATTTTGGATATGGTTGATCACATTTCACTATTATTGGCCATGGTTGAATTTAGTTGATGGAATTTGACTATGGTTGACTATGGGTGAGGATGTTGACTACGGCTAACTATGGACAACATAGTTGACCATATTTTTCTATGGTTGTGTCACAGGGGCTTCATTAGTGAACTTGTGACATAACACTTTTGTTCATGGGATATTGAAGAACACCCGTAATTTCATTAGATATTGAAAAATCCCACCATCCCCCCCAAAAATCCTTTTGTTGAGTGCCTCACTCCTATCCTAGGTATCATTGTTTTTATGGCATTTTTAATACCCATTTTTATTTCTACCCCTAAGAGGTCACAAGTTCAAGTCCATAGGGGTGTAGGGTATGTATACCTTCATAGACTTTACTAGTCAAATCACTCGGTAGAGGGGGTCCCTTGTCCCACAAACAAGGGGGTCTCATGCACCAATTTGGTGTCTCGCTTGGTCGTGACCTTAAAAATATATTATTATTATTATTATTACTAAGATCCCAACATAGAGATATGCCACTATAATAAGATAGCCTTTTGTTCAAGGGCTTGTGGTTATGCTACTTCCATCCCTTTGTTTTGGCCAGTACACGGTCATGCATTTTTTGAGGAAGGTGGCTTATTTAACTAAAAAAGTATAGAGTAGAGAACCCTTGTATATAAAATGAGCAAAATCACACACCATCCACACACAAATGAACACAAGATATATCATAGGAAATCTAATACGGGAGAAAACCCAGCTGGAAGGTGAGGCCTATGCTTTTCTCTATTTTCTTTAGTTATCGAAATGCAAATACAAATAAAGAGGCACTCACTGTGGAGTTTCCTTTGAAATTATCAAATGTATGGAAGCTACAAAATATATCCCTCCTCTAATATACTCCCAAAATACCACTCCTAGATGCTCAACTCAACTATGGAACAAGTAGAATGCTAAAGAATACAATCCTTCCTACTCCTAGCACCCCTGTATTTAACATAGCCCATTTTGGGCCTCTAAATTGAGACTTCTTGATCACTTCTTGTTATGCCTTTTACCTTTAAACCACCAATTTGAACCACATTATAATGTCCTTTATCACTTTATGTTGATCACCTACAAGGTATGCATGCCAAAGGGAACTCTAAGGTATATTTGTGAAATATTACATTTATTTTCCTTTTTAGTAGACACTTAAGTGTGATTTTTGTATTACTAATCATTTTCTATAGTTAAATCCATTGTAGTAAAAATCCTATAGAAGATCTACAAGTCCTGAAACAGACATGAAATATCCAACAATAGATTTGATGATTGAGATGATTATGCCAGTCTTAGAGGGAAACTTCCACATGGAACAAGATTTAAATGTTATGGGGATACTTAGGTGTTCATAAAATAGATTCAAGAGCACATAAGGTGAGCAAGAGATCGTGATCATCCTTCAAAGCCAACATGGAATCACACACAAATTGCATGGCACTCCAAGCATTAAATGAGATTGAGATCACAATCACATGTTTCCTGCTATATGTCTTAAATCACTAAACTTATGAAGATGAGATTCGATTGGTGTGATCCAAGTAAATCCGTTTCTTAAGTTCCTTTTTTTTATTTTTTGTTGTAAACTAAAATTCAAATGCCACCAAACAACATTGGCTTGTAATTGTAAAATTGTATATAAACAATGGTTTTATCGGATTAGATCGAATTGAATTATCAAATGAGAACGAGTGATTTTTTTTGTAAAACCTTTTGACATAGATTTAATAAGAATTGATGTTGTAACACACCCAACCCCCTGACTCTTACAGGTTGGTGGGATGCTCTATTTTTCGTCTCCTTTCCTCGAGACAAGTACTCGGGATTACTTTCACTGATTTTAAGTATATCAATTAGTTAATTGAATACCTCTCTTATCACAATATTTACAGTGTTAAATATTACTTATTCAATCCTCAATTACCAGCAGAGTGCCTCTATAGGGCTCTCTATAATGACAATGGATCTATAGACCCTCAATCGAACATCCAGAGCTACTTCTTGCCACAAGATCAACTATATATAGCAATTAGGACTCCTTCCCATTGGAATTTCCAATTTCCAAGATTGACATCCTCTCTGATAGCTTCATTCCCATGGATCGCCCCCATGGATTCAACAGCTCTCGGACTCAAATACCAATGGTCCTGATCCCTTCGGTTCTTTGACTTATACGATGATTATCAACTGTCTCTCCAACCATCCGTGTAATGGTCAGGTGGGACCCCTGGAAATCCTACGGGTAAGGTGACATTGCATCCACTCTCCAGTTGACGAATCGTTTTCACTCTTAGAGTTCATCATCAACAAAACGTTCCCATTTTGGTGCCACAAACCACTCCAACCAGTTTTCTCCAATCACACTTACTACGATGGATCTAATGATTCTCATTTACTACAATGGACGATCAAGATGCACTTTTGGTTTACAACTGCATAGTGGTTATGATTCCTAGTCCTTCTTTCTCTATTTGAACCAAACTAGATATAATGGTTGGAATCTTTTGGGACACCCTTCGATAGATCAACGGTCCTCAGACTCCCATGTTGTCGAACGCTTTTCTCAATCCCTGTCTCCGATAGATCTATGAATTCCATCAACGACCTAGAACTCATCATTACCACTCTCGATAGATCATCAACTATTGTTGACTCGAATTCATATGCATCGGAGTCCCAGTACAACCTTGCACTTGGGCACTCCGACGACCACTTCCTCCGATCAATGGTCCGGATCTACTCTTAGAGTTGAATTCAACATATGTGATTTCCTTTAAATTAAAACACGTGTTTTCATCTGATTAACAACCAGATTTAGGACTTAGCCATTTCATGGTCCTTTTAGGCCATCACAAAGGTTCTACTAGACCTTCTTAGCTCTCATCCTAGCTCAAAAAATGACTAAGAAAATTTTTCCATTGACTCTTGGATGAAGATTTGCATATCCTGCAAACTTTATGTTTCAGGTTAACAGTGAAAGAAAACATACATACTCCATTTTACTCAATAATTTGACCATTCATTTCATATATTCACACTTAACAAATAAACCATAAAACAAATTTTTTACATCATTGAGCACACATCAAACATGTCAGGGTAAACACTTATCTATTTGGTGAAATTCCAAACCTGATAACTGACTGAGTAGAGGAATACTTTTCTCCAAACATTAGGCTATGCTGCAAAGTGCCATCTTAGAGCATGCCACCCCTGTGCCAAGCCACAATATCAAAAGGGAATTGTTTCAGCTGACTACCAATTCAAATGGTCTAGGAAGGTTACTCTCCTTCACTCCACTGGAAACAACATAAGTTTCCTTCCCACTAAGCTCAAAACCTACACAAGTTTACCAGGCACCTTCCCAACTAGATTTCCTTTGCAAAAGGGAATCCCTTCCGTGTTATACAATCCCTCAGTGACCTCCCCTTACTAGTGTGTAATATCCCCAATAGATTGGGATCAGATATTATGTCCTTCTATGCAATAAGTTTTCTTGATGCTCTAATCTGGTTGACAAATTTTCAGAAACAATTTGCATGTATTCTAGCAATACACATTTTGTCAAAAAAAATTCATGTAATAAAAATACACTAGAAATAGAAGGGACAATATGTGGTATTTTGTTATGAATGAAGATATGAATACAATGATCCAAAGGCTTCAATGGAAGCTGTAATACATCAATGGAAAACACACTATACAAGACAAAAACCTAGAATCATGTTGTGGCCTCCTCAACAACTAAGATCAAACCCTACAAGTTCCAAAACCTCTCCAAGCAGATCACTACAACCCAAAATTGAAAGAAAACCCCAAGATGAATCTCTAATAGAAATCTTGGATGGATTCCCCCTACCAAACTAAAACTCTAATGGAAATCATGGATGGGTTCCCCTCTAGTCTATCTAGGGTGGATATTGCACCATCAAAACCAAACTGCAATGGTCAAAGGGTTTTCCTAAACCCTAACGAAACAATGGCTCCAAGAGAACTTCCAAAATGAGAGACCAAATCCTAATGCCAAAGTAAGGCTATATCCCTCCTTTTGTCCTTTCTCCATGCCTTCTAGAATTTTCCCTTTTTGACCAAACCAAATGTAACTTCTAAAATTTTCCCCTTTTTGACTAAATTAAATATAACCCTTATTTTCCCTACAATTTTCACTTTAAGATTAAAAGTCACTTTAATAATGGTTAAGTAACTTTTTAATCTAAAGCTACGTTATTTCCCTAATGTCACTTTAAAAACATAAAATCTCCTAACTAAGTGACATTAAATGACCCAATTTTTACTCCTTTTCTCCACAGACAAGCCATGAAAGTCCCTTCTACTACGAAAGGAGGAAAGCCAAAAATGGGGACATGTCACAGTGTTGGTTTATTTCTAATAAGTACAAAGTCTCGACTCTCTATTGCTTCAGTTTTGTTCCAAGTATTCTCTATTCTAGGGTGACCATTACTCTTTTGGGCAAGCTTTCTATTTTATTCAAGAACATCTTCTTGATTTCTCTATTACTCAGAGCTATGCACGTGCGTCTCCTACTCACCACTTTGTTCAAAAGTGAGTCTATGACTTGTTGTGTTCTCTGTGATTCCTATGTGAACCCATTCACAACTCCTCAAGCCTTTGTAATTTCTTGAGCTCATTCCTTCCTACTCTTTTTAGCTGCATTCTCTCTTCTCCTGTGCATGCACGTTTGGTGGTATTTTTTCACCTTTAGCGTCTTCTTCCACCCAATCCTTGGGATTCCCATGGATGTTGTGAGATGAAACCTCCTGTCAGGGATTCGAATTTGAAGCAACAATCCAAGGTGTCCTTCTGACAATTTTTTAGTTGACCCCTTGCTTATTAGGAAATCAAATCTGTTTGCAGTTATAACTTCTTCAACCACCAATCCCGCTACCCATAACTAGTCGCATGGGTCCATGTAGTTTTAAGTACGTGGGCAAGTGTTGCATTCAATGTGTTATCATCATAACAATTTTCAGATCAGGATCCGAGTTTTAGCCAAAAGCCACATCGCTATGGAAGTGCGATCATTTGGAGGATGAAGTCTTATATGGTGGCATGCAGACAAATATAGTGGATGTATGAAAGGAAGAATTATGCAGACCGTCGATTTCAAAGTTGCATGGATCAATGACTGAGACACATATC
>ML780035.1:380601-407818 GCA_009831015.1 Picea engelmannii | reverse complement strand
TGGTCAGTCGGTCTGTGTCAATTTTGACAAATTTATAGCTGATAATATGCATCAACAACTGGTGAACTTCAATTCATTAAGACACTTTAGATACTACATGCACTTGCTGAGAATGTTCCTAGAATCTAACAAAACCGAATTTCTTGAGACTGCATTCATTTCAACTGAATGTAAAAGGATCACCATGCTTATTTTCATCAATAAGATCATGTCCAGGGTATATAGTCTTATCTTTGGCTCAGACTTTCCAAGGGTTCTAGAAGAAATGAAACATTTTTTACAGCCAAGTCCAAAGAGCAGAGTGGGAGATTGGGTGTTGTTCATACAATTTATTGTGATATGGATGTATGGATATCAAGAAGGCCCTTATCTTTTACCAGTATTTTTGACTCCCAGAATTTTCACCTTAGATTTCATCAGACAAATGATCATTTCATAAACAAAGCATTTTCTAAAGGCACACAAGGCTTCTAACTTAAAATTTCCTTTCGTAGTATGACCCTTTATGGTGAAGAACAAATCCTGTTTTCTTCAGAGCCAATCCAAACTCAGTGAATTTGTATTCATGCAGTTTCAAGGGAGAAAATATGATCCACACCAGATCATATCAAAGAGAAGATTGGCAAGAAGACAAGGCCCCTATGAACACAAACATGTTGAAGGATTTGATAAGCTGGCCAATCTAGAAACCTGTGTAGATATGGAGGTTACTTTGCAGCATGATCAAACAAAACAAACAGATCCAACCCCTCAGCAGAGCCCAGCACAAAAACCTTCCCTAGGTTGGTTGTCAAATATCCTAAAGTGAGTGTCTATAATAAGAGAGACAATTCAGAAGCCCTGGGTGCCAATAGTCAGCAAGATACTCCCAAGAAAAGGAAAATTACATCACCTTCTCAAGTAGTTGACCTGGAAGAGGAAGAGCCCAAAGGGAAAATGAGCATGGAGATGGTGGAAGGTGCAACCAAGAATGAAGAAGATGGTATAGGAAGCATTCCACAAAGTGAAAGCAGCACAAGGGTTTTTAGCAGTAAGAAACACATATTTAGCAAGACACCTGGGGCAGTATATCAGTCCAAATAAGACTTGATGAACCAGTATGTTGTAAACGGAAGTATGGACAACAGTGAGATAATAGACATGTTTCCCAATGTAGAGAATATCTTCCATCACAAAACTTCCTTGTTTTCAGTCAGAGATGTAGAAAGAAAGACGTTTAATATAGCAATAGCATATTATGATAAAGTGTGTGAAATCAAGATGCACTATGAAAATATTGGTGCCCTAGACAAAGTAAAGTTTCACAGGAATGCTAGAGACATGTTGTATTCGGACTACCTAAGTTTAAGTCTGAAAGTTTCAAGACTGGCAACACATGCACTCAAACTAGATGGACAATCGAAATAGGAGAAGGCATCCAACAAAGCCTAGTTGACGCATGTCAAAAGGTTAGAGTCTGAAGGCCCTCAAGGGATAAAGGCTTTTCTATATGAGAAAGATAAGATGATCCAAATCCTAAAGAAAAAGCTGAAAATGTCCCCTACAGATCATCCACAGACAACAAAGCTAGCTTCTTTGGAACAAGAGAAGGAAATATTCAGACAAGAAGAACACAATTACAAAGCTAAAGCATTGCAGTTAGAAAAAGATAAAGAGAATTGGTCACAAGCACAGGTATCAACATCAGATATAACTGCCATCATACCTGCCAATATAGAGGTTGGATCAAGCACCGAGGGGTTGGTTCAAGCTATGTCTCAGGTAAGCTCAAAAACATGGGAAATAAAGGGCCTCAAAGAGGTCATAGAAAGGTTGAAACAAGAGATGAAAGTGAAGGATGTGAATATGGCTCCACTCCAAAGAGAAAATCAAGATTTGCAAGGGAGGGTAAGCAAGTTGAAAACAGTGTTAAAGGGTAAAACATTGTTCCAAAGATATAAACATGTGATCTGGGATTTTATTGCTGCAGAGGCTACTAAATTCAAGGTTTATCTGAACTTTATAAATGACAAAGATAGCGTGGTTGCCACAGCCCGGAGCAGGTGTACTGGTGTTAATGAAGTATTAGCCAAGAATCAATCAGAATGGGCCCAAAATGCTATTGATTTACTAAATTTTGTGCCCACTGCTAATCTTCAAACTATTGGGGTAAAGGACAGAACTACACTGATCATTTGGGCCTGGAGAATCATCGTGAAACACAACCTGCTCAAATTGGTCCAGAACAAAGCTATACAAATGGAGCATAGTATATAGGATTTTAAAGATACATTTGAACAATTGTTCATCAAGGACCTCCCACCATTTTAGGATGGAAAAGGTTCATTATATAATCAAGAAGACTACAATTCTCTCATCATTTTGTGCAGGATGGACCATTCCAAATTTGAAGCTATAAAGGAAACTTTGAAAGGCCCAAGTGTGATAGAATATTTGGCTACATATTTTGAAATTTTAAATAAATTTAAAACAGTAAAGGTCGTCTTGCCGACTATGTCTTACACCACGTGCATTGACCTGGAGATTTTGATCAAAGAGATGATGGATTACGAAATTCACTCCGATTCACAATGGAAGGAAATCATGTGGCTAGGTAAGACAAAGTGCAATCTCCCAGGAACCAGTAAATGATCTCTAGGTGTCATCAAATTTGCAGATTCGACAAATGATCAGAGTGAGACAGATGGTGCAGAGGAAGCTGAACAATCATAAAAAATTTCCCTAAATTTGAAACGTTTTTTGTTAATCATTGTAAATCGGTTCATATACTGAAACGGTCAGACAAAATTGTTTTAGAAACTGAACCTCTTCAGTTTTAGCCATTGTACTCAAATTGTATAAATGCTGGGATATTTGAATGAATTAATGTTGGTAGAAGTGCAAGGGCACCTTTTGGTTACTATGAACTCTATTGTAACTTTCTGAAGCTGAATTGAATATATATGCAGAAGCTTTTGAAGTTTCTATGAAAATATTCTAATGGTGATGGTATGAGTTTTGTCTTCTTTCATTGTATGTATTTCCTATGATCTTTTATTCCATTTAAATTTTAAGCTATTTAAATTGGATAATTAAAAGCTCAGAATTCATCCTGTGATGCTCTCGGCTTAATGAATTTAAACTATGTAAATTTCTTCTTAACAAATTTAGAATTCATTTCGGTAATGCTCTGATGAAGTTATTTGTTTTCCCTATATTCCCACACTCTACTTAAATGCATATATAACTTAGATTCATCGCCTCATTTATCCTTTCTCCTCTGGAGATTTCTACCGGTTGATCATTTTTTTCATCCATTTTCAAAATTTTGACTCCATAGCCCTGTGTTCCTCCCCTTCATTTCCAAAAAATTTATTGAAAACCCCCAAACAAACAAAACGTAGCCAGCGAGTCCCAAAGAAATATCAAGTGACACGAGAGATCTCTCTCTGAGTTGATCAGGCTAGTGCTTCAGCTCTAAAGTCGGTTGAAATAGTTACCTCTATCGTTTGTCTATCAGTTAGACAAAATTTACAGAGTGCTAACATTCTGGCATCATTGTCAGGGACAAAATTGAAAAATATTCCCTGGGAAAACTACTTAAAGGTTTAGTTTGATCCTTGAGGGTGACAGAGAATCGAATACCTTATTGGTTGAGATTATTTTTACCCTTGTAACTTTGTTACTCAGAGACCAGTTGCACCACACCGTGTGAGATAGAAATCCTGGCTCCTAAGAAAATCCACACTAGGAGCAACCCAGACCCAGAAGCTACAATCCCAGTGTCTGACCCTGAAAAAATTGTACGTAGAAGAAAATAAATACCTGTAACCCCAGTGTTGCATCTAGACCGATATCTAACCTTGCCCAAGGACGAAGTGACTAGCCTTGAAGACCTTGAATTTTATGTAAAATGTGAGCAGGTCCTTTTCAGAACCAAGTCCGAGTCTTGCTTAAACAAGACCATCTTTGACGAAAAGATATTCCAAGATTTGATTTTAGCCGCATCTGCCAAGCCTATAGTGACCCCTACTCAAAATCAACAGCCACTCCGAGCCCTCACAGTAGCTATGGCAGACACATTTTCTCCCCTCATACTACCTGCTCAACTACATGACTTGCCTCAAGATTACAATCTAAGAATCAAACTACATGATGTTGAAGGTAACATATCAGCCCAAAAGCATCTAGACTGGTTTAATGATTTCATAGACTTGGAAGAAGTGGACTTTGAAGATGTGAAGATGAGTTTGTTTACATAAAGTCTTGTAGGAGATGTGAGGAAGGGGTTTAGAGCCCTTCCACCAGCTAGTATCATAGATTTCGATGCCTTTGAGACTAGCTTCCTTGCAAAATGGGGAGATAAGAAAAATCCCCTTCAGTTGTTGACCCGGTACAACAATATGAAGAGATCACCTGATGAAACGGTGCAAGAGTTTTCAACTAGATTCATGAAGATATATAATGTGATTCCTGATGAAGTAACCCCCCCCCCCACAAGGCTACTCAACTCAAATATGTTGATTCTTTTGAAAGTGACTTTGCTTTATTATTAAGAAAATGAATATCTGCGACATTGGATGATATGACGACCAATGCCATAGTGGTAGAAGTGAACCTGATGGATTCAAGTAAGATGAAAAATAATTCTGGCAGGGACATAAACAAAACTTAGGATAAAGCACAACCTTCAACATCACAAACATCAAAGGAAAGATTTGAAGCAATGATGAGGAATATGGAGTGGATGATGGAAAGAATGGCTCTAGGAAATAGGCCTAACCCCAGAGAACAGGTTGATGGTCCACCTAGAAATCCGAGAAGACTATCTATTCGATAGATTAGACAAAGAGAGCCAAGAAATCAAGGGAATCAAGAAAATCAAGCAGATCAAGAAAATCAGGGAAATTAGGCAAATCAAGGAAACCAAGGAAATCAGGGGGAACAACAAATCAGGTCTCCTTTCCAAAATAATTATGTGAATGAAGATTATGATGGATATTTTGAAGACAACATGAACTGTTATCATGATAAAGAAACAAAGGTATTTTTTACCAAAGAAGAGCACGACCACTTCATGGATGCAAGTGAGATATTCTTGCAGGATGAAGAAGAGAGGGTATCTGTAGAAAGGGAATATTATGAGTCTGGATTGAAAAACGCTATCATGCAATTCCAAAGGCAATATAACCTTCGAAATCAAAAGGTACCTCCAAACCCTCCAAAGGGGAATCCCAACAAAGAAGCTCAAAATAACATACCTTCTTCAAGTCAGCCCAAAAGAGATTCTACTGCAAAGGATTCAACTACAAAGGATTCAACTGCAAAGGATTCAATTACAAAGGATTCAACTGCAAAGGATTCTGATGTGAAAGATTCAACTACAAAGGATGTCATGGAAAAGGGGAAGTAGAAGGAAGAACCTCAGAAGAAATTATTGACAAGAAAAGAAATGGTCACCAAAGAGGTAGAGAAAACCCCATCCTCTTTCGATTTCGAAAGTGAGATGGCTAAAATAAAGATTTTAGTACCATTTAATGAATTGATAAAAAATAGCGAATACATAAGTCATATCATCAAGATGCTTAAGATGGGACAAACCTCTGATACCCTAAACATACAAGATGATCACCCAACCATCCTATTTGGGCCAAGAGTAGAAGAAAGAAGAAAAAATGAAGAAATTCCTCCTTTTTATGTCATCTTAAAAATCCATGACATGATTCTTCACAATGTTATGCTAGATTCTGGAGCATCTCACAACTTGATTCCCAAATTGGTAATGGACCAATTAGGTCTCGATGTCATAAGACCTTATAGGGACCTGTTCTCCTTCGATTCAAGAAAGGTGAAATACCTTGGCATGATCAAAGACATGGTGGTTTCTTTAGCACAAATACCTGCTAAGAATATGGTGATGGACGTAGTGGTCGTTGATATCCCTCCAAAATTTGGTATGTTGTTGTCTAGGTCATGGGCTGCAAAACTAAAAGGAACCCTCTAGATGAACATGTCATATGCTACTATTCTTGTCTTTGGTCAAGATATAAGATTGTACAGAGAGGTTCTACTTAAATATATGGTCATAAATAAATCACAGCCTTGCAATCATCCTATTTATTTGGTAGAAACTAAGTTGGGGTCATCTATTTTCTTCAACGACCCGTGCTCCGAAGAAGAGGAAACAAAGGTCATCATAGCTGACAAAAATGAGCTTAACCAGTAGACAAAGAAATTTCAGAGTAGCAAGGTGATGCAGAGGATCAAATATGGAAAATGAATTTTGATGGAGATGCATGCAGAGAAGGAGCTAGAGCTGGTGTATGGATCTATCATCGCAACGAAGACTCAAAATTATGTTCTTACAAGCTTGTTTTCGAATGCACCAATAATATGGCCGAGTACGAAGCATTAATATTGTGGTTGAAATTTTTTGAAGAATTAGGTGCCAAAAGGATTGTTGTGCTTAGAGACTCAGAGCTTATCATAAATCAAATCAAAGACATATACCAAGAAAAACAACCCAGAATGATGGCTTACAGAAACCTGGTACTAGACCTCCTTGAGAAATTTTCAGAATGTAATCTTTCACCAATACCAAGAGAACAAAAGCATGTTGTTAATGCCTTAACGGCTTCAACAAGAGTGTTCAAAGTCCCAATTTTCCCTGAAAAAATATACAAGGTTGAAGTCAAGTACAAGCCAACAGTACTGGACAATATGAAGCACTGGCAAATCTTCGAGAATGACAAACAGATAGAAATATTCCTAAAAATGGAGGACTAATTTGAAAACTTAAACATTGATGATGAATATTGTGATGATGAGGTGGATGCAGCTGATTTCACAAAGGAAGGATATTTTGACAACCAGATTGTTGGCAGATATATTGTACAGTTGAAAAGAAACATCATTCCTAAAGGCCTAGTACCATTAGAGAAACTCTTTGATAATAATGACATGGCCAGAAGTCCAAAGATTACAGTAAATGAAGGGGATGTGGAAGATTGCAATATCGAAACTCTAGAAGATCCAAAGATCGTTAAGCTATCCAAGAAGCTTAGTCCTGAAGTCAAAGAGAGGTATGTAAAATTGATAAAAGAATTCCCTGATGTCTTTCCTTGGAGCTATGATGAGATGAAATTTTATGATACCAGTATAATCTGGCATGTTATCCCAATCAAAGAAGTTCACAAGCCATTCAAACTGAAATTAAGAAGAATAAAACCTCTGTTGTTACCATTGATAGAGAAAGAAGTAAAGAAACTATTTGAAGCAAAAATCATAGTGTCCCCGAGGTTTTCCAAATGGGTGGCCAACCTGGTGCCAGTTAGAAAAAAGAGTGGAGAAATTAGGTTGTGTGTAGACTTCAAGACTCTAAATAAGGTGTCTCTAAAGGACCATTATCCATTGCCTAAAATGGATCACATTTTGCAGAAGGTAGTGGGCACTCAAAGGATGTCAATGCTAGATGGTTTCTCTGAGTATAATCATATTATGGTGCACCCTAATGACTAGGAAAAGACAACATTTACCACACCATGGGGAATGTTTATGTATGCCAAGATGTCGTTTGGGATTATGAATGCAGGGGCAACATTTCAAAGGGCTATGGATATAACTTTTGTTGATGAAAAGGATAAATTCATTGTTATCTACCTAGATGAAATCATTGTGTATTTTGCCTCATATGAAGAACATCTAAAACATCTCAGAAAAGAGTTTCAAAAATGCAAAAAATTTGGGATCTCTCTGAATCCTAAAAAGTCAAATATCTCCATGGAAGAAGGAAAATTGTTCGGTCACATCATTTCGAAAGAAGGGATAAAGGTAGACCCCAACAAATTTGAATGGATATTGAAAATTGGCACACCCAAAAGAAAAAAGGAGGTATAGTCTTTCCTAGGCAAAGTGAACTTCCTAAGGAGATTCATCCCTAATTTGGCTGAAATCATAAAACATATTACCAATATGCTAAAGAAGGGAAATGGAATCAAGTGGATCCCCAAGGATAGAAAATATTTTGAAGACATCAAAGTACCATTAACAAAGGCTCATGTACGGGCTAGTCCCAATTTTGAGAAAGAGTTCATAATATTCTCTTTCACCTCAGAACACACAATTGCAGGTGTGCTACTCCATAAATATGACTAGGTTTTTGAGAAACCGATAGCATACTACAGTAAAACATTAAGAGATTCCCCTTTGAAATATGACATAATGGAGAAGCAAGCATATGCTTTAGTCAAGGCATTGAAAGAATTCAGGGTTTACATCCTATATTCACATACCATTGCTTATGTTCCCAGTAGCTTAGTGAAAGACATCTTGACACAACTCGATCCTAAAGGGAAGAGGGGAAAATGGATTGTGATGCTATTAGAATATGATCTTGAAATCAAGCCCACAAAGATGATCAAAGGGAAAGAGCTAGCAAGGTTGATGGTACAGACGAATTGTGAACTTTTAGGGATAAATTTCACAACAGACCTGTCATAAGTTGCAAAAGAAGAAAGGGTGACTCCACCAATATCCCAGAAATTTCTTGACTTCACGTGGTATGTTGATATCATCTTGGTGCTGAAGAATTTGCAGGCTCTTCCTAAATTTAGTAAGACAAAGTTCAGGTTCTTGAAATTGAAAGAAGCAAAATTTTGTTTAGTAAATGAATCACTATATTGGAAAGATCTAGGGGGGATTTTATTGAGTTGTTTAACAGAGGAAGAAGTAGAGAAAACCATTAGAGAATTCCACAAAGGTGACTATGGAGGTCATAATTATTGGAAGACAACCGTGCATAAAATTCTAAGGGCTGGATTTTATTGGCCTAGCATATTTCCTAATGTTTATAAAGAAGTTTCAAAGTGCCATGAATGTCAAATTTTTGATGGGAAAGGAAAATTGCAAGCTCTAACTTTGAAACCCATTTCAGTGGAAGCTCCTTTCAGATAGTGGGGCCTTGATTTCATAGGGGAGATCCATCCACAATATTCTTCCCAACATAAATGGATCCTGACAGTGATTGATTATTTCACTAAGTGGATTGAGGCAGTTCCCACTAGACAAGCTACAGATGATGTCATCATTTGATTCCTAGATGATAATATTTTGTCTAGATTCAAATGCCCGATCAAAATTATAACAGACAATGCAACATCTTTCAAGTCTAAGAAATTGGAGAAATTTTGTAGTGATTACAACATCACCCTTGGTCATTCCAGGTCATACTACCCTCAAGGGAATGGGTTGGTTGAGTCTTCAAATAAGATCTTGGTCAGAATCATCAAAAAATTGTTGCAAGAGAATAAAAAGGCATGGCACAAAAATTCCATCCACGCACTATGGTCTGACAGAGTATCCCCAAAGAGATCCATTGCCACATCCCCTTTCCAAATCGTCTATGTCATTGAAGAAATTTTTCCTATTGTATTAGGATTGGTAGTAATGAATTTGTTACAGGAGCAAGAAGCGGAAACAAATGCTGGTAGGAGAAGAGAGGATGAGCTCATCAGCATACAAAAAACCAAAGAAAAGGCCTTTCATAACTCCCAACTATGAAAATACAATATCAAAGAGGCTTTTGACAGACATACCAAGGTGGATGACTTCGAACTAGGATACTGGGTACTAAAATGGGATTCCATAAATGAAGATAAGGGAAAACATGGGAAATTTGATAACCTATGGTTGGGAAATTTGATAACCTATGGTTGGGTCCCTTCAAAATCACAGCTTACCATGGGAACAACTCCTATTTGTTACAGGAAGGTAATGGAGAACTCGTTGGAGGAGGGCATGTGAATGGCAGGTTCCTCAAACATTACATTGTTTAAAAAAAACATCACCCTGCCATTCATTGTATATAGTTCTTTTGCGTTTTTCTTTACACATGAAGGTTGGAATAAAAGAAACATAGTTGAAGCCTGAGGTGAAGGCCTTGAGCTATGATGGATAGATTTTAATTTTTTTTCAAATAAAGATCAATGGATTAAGATCGCACTAATATACCATATCCCAATGGGTAGGCACTTGGTCTTCAGTTATTTACTACCTCGTAGGGAGGATAGCATCCCTAGTTGGAGCCTATGTTATCATCATAACAATTTTTAGATCAGGATCCGAGTTTTAGAGTTTT
Organism: Picea engelmannii; assembly: GCA_009831015.1. Taxonomy (NCBI): domain Eukaryota; kingdom Viridiplantae; phylum Streptophyta; class Pinopsida; order Pinales; family Pinaceae; genus Picea; species Picea engelmannii. The sequence goes on along the minus strand of ML780035.1, from coordinate 397,704 downwards.
AGTGAAAATCCACATCGCTATGGAAGTGCGATCATTTGGAGGATGAAGTATTATATGGCAGTATGAGGAAAAATATAGTGGAGGCGCGAAAGCAAGAATTATGTAGATCGTCGATTTGAAAGTTGCACAGATCAACGACTGAGGTGCGTATCAGGGAATGAAGCAGCGCGAAAGATAATTTCACAAAGGCGGGCCAGGGAAAACTACCATGGTTTCATTTGAGGACATGTGGAGCCTCTAGAGGTACATCGGGGCGAAAAGAAGTTTACCTAAGACCGCTTCTCCAATCCCCTATATCAAAAGTTGTTGGGGCACAATGGACCGTAGATCTTAGAGTAATCCAAATCAATGGATGAAACTCATATCGACAATTGAAGTAGTGCAAGGATTAACCGTTCAAAGGCGGGCTGGGGAAAACTACTATGGTTTTTTTTGTGGACGTATTGTGACTATAGAGGCACATCAGGGAAAAAACAAGTTTATCTAAGACTGCTTTCTCCAATCCCCGATGTCGGTAGGTGCATATAAAAGGAGGATCCCCAACATTATTTTATGATACTTTGAAGCATTAAAACGTTCAAAATTTGGCGCAGACCATCCATTCGAAACTCAAGCTTAAATTTGGATCGGATTTGTTTCTTATTTGCTTCTTAATAGGTATTTTTCACCATGGTCGCTAATCCTTTCATTTTATCCATGAAAGAACAAGACATCGCCTCTAGAGAAGAATCCCTAATTGACAAGGACTCCAACGTTTTCGACACAGAAATAACAACCTCACCCGTTTCTGTGTCCAGATCGAATTTGTTAGACAATGTTGGAGTGTGCATACCTTTCCTCGAAGTGGCTCAAGCCTCCATTACCCCTTACATCGTAGAAGTAGTCTTTCCTTTCCCTGAATTTGTGAGGTGGTGTGCACAACGATATTCTAAGGAAGAAAGAGTCATTTTGAATAAATTAGGGTCAGAGGTTTTATGCGAAATAGAGAGTCCGTCACTTCGACACACCCTCAATATACCAAAGTCCTCCCCCACAATTTCAGAGTCCTTCGAGGAAGAGAAAATGATCACAATTTATAGGGAATGCCCATCAGAAGTAAAAACCTTGTTTCTACAAACCATTGTCAAACCTAAACACCATTCCGAGAGTCTATCATTTCCTGATAGTGTAAGCATCGAAGTCAAATGGGCTTGTTCTCTGCTTAGTCAAATTTTAGGGTTGGATAATGTTAGTTTTCCTGTTGACCTTCTTTATTTCAAGGTCTGGTCAATAGAGCATTTTTTGATGGCACACAAGGATTCTTACTTAAAATTTCCTTTCGTAGTAAGATCCTTTGTGGTGAAGAACAAATATTTTTTTCTTAAGATCCAATCCAAACTCAGTGAATTTGGATTCACACAGTTGCAAGGGAGAAAATATGATCCACACCAGATAATATCAAGGAGAAGATTGGAAAGCAGACAAGGCCCCTATGAACACGGGCATGTTGAAGGATTCGATAAGCTGACCAATATAGAAACTTGTGTAGATATGGAGGTCACTTTGCAGCATGATCAGACAAAAAAAACAGAGCTAGCCCCTCAGTAGAGCCCAGAAAAAAAACCTTCCCCTAGGTTCATTGTCAAATCTCATAAAGTAAGTGCCTATAATAAGAGAAACAATTCAGAGGCCCTGGGTGCCAATAGTCAGCAAGATACTCCCAAGAAAAGGAAAATTACACCACCTTCTCAAGTAGTTGACCTGGAAGAGGAAGAGACCAGAGGGAAAATGAGCATGGAGATGGTGGAAGGTGCAACCAAGAATGAAGAAGTTGGTACACGAAGCATGCCACAAAGTGAAAGCAACACAAGGGTTTTCAGCAGTAAGAAACACATATTTCGCAAGATACCTGGGCAAATATTTCATTCCAAAGAAGACTTGATGAACCAGTATGATGTAAAATGAAGTATGGCCAACAGTGAGATAAGAGACTTGTTTCCCGAAGTAGAGAAGCTCTCCCAACACAAAACGTCCTTGTTTTCAGTCAGGTATGTAGAAAGAAAGAAATTTTATATAGCAATAGCAGATGATGATAAAGTGTCTGAAATCAAGATGCACTGTGAGAATATTGGTGCCCTAGACAAAGTAAAGTTTCACAGGAATGATAGAGACATGTTGTATTCAGACTACCTAATTTCCAGTATGAATGTTTCAAGAGTGACGACACATGCACTAAAACTAGATGGACAATTGAAACAAGAGAAGGCATCCAACAAAGTCTAGTTGATGCAGGTCAAAAGGTTAGAATCTAAAGGCCCTCAAGGGATAAAGGCTTCTCTAGATGAGAAATATAAGATGATCCAAATCCTAAAGAAAAGGATGAAAATGTCCCCTATAGATCATCCACAGACAACAGAGCTAGCTGTTTTGGAACAGGAGAAGGAAACATTCAGACAAGAAGCACTCAATTACAAAGCTAAAGTGTTGTAGTTAGAAAAAGAGAAAGAGAATTGGTCACAAGCATAGGTAGAAACATTAGATATAGTTTCCATTATACCTGCCAATACAGAGACTGGACCAAGCATTGCGAGGTTGGTTCAATCTATGTCCTCGATAAGCTTAAAAATAGGAGAAATCAAGGGCCTCAAAGAGGTCATAGAAAGGTTGAAACAAGAGATGAAAGTGAAGGATGAAAATATGGCTCCACTCCAAAGAGAAAATCAAGGTTTGAAAGAGAGGGTAAGAAAGTTGAAAATGAGGTTAAAGGGTAAAACACTGTTGCAAGGAGATAAACATGTGATCTGGGATGCTATTGTTGTAGAGGCTGTTAAATTCAGGGTCTATCTGAACTTTATAAATGACAAAGATAGTGTGGCTTCCAAAGACTGAAGCAGGTGTACTGTTGTTAATAAAGTATTAGCCGAGAATCCCTCAGAATGGGCCCAAAATGCTATTGATTTACTAAATTTTGTGCCCACTGTTGATCTTCAAACTTTTTGGGTAAAGGACAGAACTACGCTGATCATTTGGGCCCAGAGGATCATCGCCAAACACAACCTGCTCAAATCATTCTAGAACAAAGCTATACAAATGGAGCACAATATACAGGAGTTTGAAGATACATTTGAACGATTGTTCATCAAGGGCCTTCCACCATTAATGGATGGAAAAGGTTCATTAGACAATCAAGAAGACTACAATTCTCTCCTCATTTAGTGCAGGATGGACCATTCCAAATTTGAAGCTATAGAGGAAAGTTTGAAAGGCCCAAGTCTGGTAGATTATTTGGCTACATATTTTGAAATTTTGAATAAATTTATAATTGTAAAGGTCAGCTTGCTGACTATGTCTTACGCCACGTGCATTGACCTAGATATTTTGACCAAAGAGATGATGGATTACTAAATTCCCTCCGATTCACAATGGAAGGAAATCGTGTAGCTGGGTAAGAAAAAATGAAATCTCCTCGGAACCAGTAAATGATCTCCAAGTGTCATCAAATTTGCAAATTCAACAAAAGATCAGAGCGAGACAGATGGGGAGGAGGAAGCCAAGAAGTCAAAAAAATTGTCCCTAATTTTGAAATATTTTTTTGTTAATCATTGTAAATCGATTCATATACCGAAATTGTCAGCCGTAATTGTTTTAGAAACTGAAATGCTTCAGTTTCAGCGATTGTACTCGAATTGTATAAATGCTAGGATATTTGAATGAATTAATGTTGGCAGAAGTGAAAGGGCACCTTTTGGTTATTGTGAACTCTATTGTAACTTTCTGAAGTTGAATTGAATATATATGTAGAATCTTTTGAAGTCTCTATGAAAAGATTCTAATGGTGATGGTTTGAGTTTTGTCTTCCTTCGTTGTATGTATTTCCTATGATCTTTTATTCCATTTACATTTTCTGTTGTTTAAATTGGATAGTTAAAATATCAGAATTCATCCTGTGATGCTCTCGGCTTAAGCAATTTAAATTGTGTAAATTTCTTCTTAACGAATTCAGAATTCATTTCGGTAATGCTCAGATGCAGTTATTTGTTTTCCCCATCTTCCCACACTCTACTTAAGTTCATATATAACTCGGATTCATCTCCTCATTTAGCCTTTATCCTCTATAGAGTTCTACCGGTTGATCATTGTTTTCATCCATTTTCATAATTTTGACTCCATAGCCCTGTGTGTTCCTCCCCTTCATTGCCAACAACTTTATTAAAAATCCCACACAAACCAAACCTAGCCACTGAGTCCCAAAGAAATATCAAGTGACATGAGAGATCCCTCTCTGAGTTGATAAGGCTAGTGCTTCAGCTCAAAAGTAGGTTGAAACAGTTACCTCTGTCGTTTGTCTATCTTCCAGACAAAATTTACAGAGTGCTAACACAATGTTTTCAGGTGTGAGATAGAATGTTGAGCAAACTTCATTTTTTCTCCATTGGAACTTATCCATTTCCCCCACAAGTGTACCTCACTGATTCCCACATCAACAATCCACCTCACCAATCCCACTTGTGATATAATGGCCAGTACTCAAGGAATTTCCCTCTCAGTCATATTTCTGGTTTTTTCTTTTAATCAATAGAATAATTACATGCTTCATAATCACATTATATGAAGTTCTAGCATAATTACAGTCATGGGGGAAAACATAGTGTTACATATGTTTCCTTCCATACATGTGACCAGAGTCTTTTTTATTTAGTGTTGAACTTCTAGTATGGTGAATTCTCAACAATAATTCCATAGCCAAGAGGGCCCCTTGTGTGTGGGTAACTATTGTTTTCTTACTTAGATATGTTTTACATTTGTTAACTAGTTCAATTTTGATTTCTTCCATTATCTATTGTGTGCTATTTAAATTTCATAATTTGTTTAATGAATGAATTTCTATAGGAATTACAAGGGTGTCTATCTGTGAGTTACTGTTGAAAATATCACTTTATTAAACAATCACAAAACTATTTTATTTTCTCTGAATAAATAATTTGTATATGTCGTGATAAAATAGTGATCTGGTAGACATTAGTTGTAGGTCACTGGAAATATCCCTGTAGTATTTTTCTGACTTTTTTGAGTTGAATTTTAGATATTTAGAGGTTCTTCATAGGTAGTGTTTGCATTTTGAAAGTTGAAATAAGCTAAAACCTACACATATAGTGTGAGCTCTTCATTGAGTGACGATCTCATATTGATAATTTAATCCTCATAATTTAAGTAATTGAATTGACTGATAGCCCAATAGCCATCGAGGGTTAGCATTTTGACTTCCTTAACTCTCAACTAGTGAAAGATTTGTACCTTCTAGAATATTCTTGAAAATCCACGCATGGATGGCTCCAGAAGTTTGCGTAATGGGGGTTGATGTGGAATCCAATCGTACCATGGTGGTCAACATGGTAGGTCAACTTGGGGAGGCATTACTTTTGAATGTGAACTTGGATTAAGGTTATCCTTATACTACAAGAAAGGTATTGATGCATAGAATATGGAATATTCCTTCAAAGTAGGTTTTGAACAAAAAAAGTGTCATTTGATGCCTAAAAATGGCTATGAAATATTTTAGGTGATTTTTGACCCCAAATTTCCAAATTGGGACTTGTCTTTCAAATGGCTTTATAAGTCGATTCCTTGAATTTTTTCCACCTAGAAAGTACCAATATAGATAAAAAAATTATATAATGATCCAATTGGGGTCATACCTCCCCATTTAAGGAGGATTTTGGTCCACAAAATATTTACTTAATGAGGTGAGGAAATGTTTCCTCTACCTTCTCTGTCGAGTACCATTTTTCTTTGCCTATAACTTGTACTTTTAACCTGATCTGACAAGGGCCATGTTTCCCATGTATTGTAGTTCCAAAATTCTTCTACAAAATTGTGTCTTCTTCCAAATCTTCTTGAGCATATGGTGATAAGTCCTCTATGGTAGGTAGGAGCTACTCCTCCTCCTGATCCATCATGGAAAGCTCATAGAGTTTCAAATTATCCACATTCACCACTAAGTAAATGTGCATGTATGGGGATAGAATGAGTCTGTAGGTGTTATCTCCCACCTTCTCCAATACCTAAAAAAAAACATAATGCAAAGCCTTTCTCTTCTTACCATAACCCTATAGTATTTTTTTTTTCATATTTAACCAAACTTTGTCTCCCACTTTAAATGAATTCTTGGTTTTTTGTTGATCATGTATGTCCTTATATTTGTTTTCCTATGGCTTATTTAATGTTTCATGCACTTGAAAATTGATCTTTCTAATCATTTCAAAAAAAAAAACTTCTTTCAGTGCCTCCCTTGTGGTGTCTTCCCTTACTCCTCCTTGTTCTCCATAAACAACATCCAAGGGTGAAGGTGGAAAATACCCAAAGCAAGTTTCAAAGGGGGGATTACTAGTAGAAGTGTGAACTTCTCTATTATAAGAATGTTGAATATATGCCATATATTCATTCTAGATATTCATATGCTTCTAATTGTGACCACTCAAAAGATACACCAAAATCACGGTGACTACTTTTGTCTATCCACCTCTCTATGGATGGAATGATGCATATCTCTTCAACTTAGTGCCCATATTCTCCCAAGTGAAATCCAAAAGGAACCAAGAAATATGGTATCCCCATCTAAGATAATGCTCCTTGCTATCTCAAAATGTACCCATACATGTGTTATAATTTTAGAAGTTACAGTTATCGTATTTAACATTCATTAACAATTTCATGTAATAGGATCACTCAAATATAAAAAATCACAAAGCACAAGATATATCCTAGGAAAACCTCATGGGGGAGAAAACCCAACAACAAATTCTTCAGTATAGATTCCTTCAACCAATATAATGTCACATTATAGCTAACCACAAATAGACCAAGACCAAGATACCAAAGACAAATAAACCAATACCTCTTATGCTAGATATCCTTTGCTATGATGCAAATACACAAGAGAAAGAGAGTTGTGTGTGTATACAAATGAGAGAAACTTGACCTCTATCTATACACATCACTTGACTCCCGAAAAGATGCAACCCTAATAGGGGTTGTTTTGAATTTTACAATAAGGATAACAATAAAATAATAATTTATTTTGAGATAATTTATACAATAAGATTACAATAAACTTCTCGAGGTTTGACCAATACAAATACAAAAGAATATCTTTCGTAGTTATATTAAAATATCAACAATCCCTCTTAACTAGGAAGGTATTCTTTGCTTCCACACGAGCTCATAACAAAGCATATTGATATTCAATATCACTTTGTCAGAGACATGGTTGATTATTTAACCCTAGATTGTTGACTATGTAACCCTGTAACCCCCTATATGCAAAGAAAACAACAAGTGGGAGAATGTTGGGTATGTGTTATATTCTTTGAACGAGTAGTAGGGGGGTTTGAGGTGGGGTGCAGGGGGGTGAAATGCAGGGGTTGGGGGGAAGCACCCCCAAGAATTGTTTTTTGCCTCAAGAAATGTGTCGCATTTTTGCCTCGCTTTTTTTGTTGCCTCAATTTTCACATCCATTGTTGGGATGTTTTTCAGCACATGTTTTTTTTTTTTTCCGATGGTTTTCTATTTGCAGTTAAGGAATTAGGGTTGTTGACTAATCCAGATCATTGGGTTAGGGTGCCGCTGGATCTTATATGTATATTGTATTGTAAACAATGTATCACTATGAATGAATATAGAATATGTTGGTTTTCCCGGTTTGGGTTTCTAGGGGAAAAATTTATGTGTAATGTTTCTATTTCCCATAGTATATTTTTTGTTCTTTTACTCAAAATTTGTTTGCAGTAAATATTGTACAAGGTTAAAATCTACATTTGGTATCAGATATTTGTTGGCTTCAGGGGGACACATTTATGTTCAAGGGTTTGGCTCAGGACTGTGATAAGCCTTGTTATAGTGGGAGATTTGTGGTATTGATTTTTTAGGTGAAAATAAATGGAGAGAAATTCAAAAATGGAGATAGAAGTTTAATGGGAAAATTTTTGAGTTGTGGAAGCTCAATATGGAAGATATTTTGGTGGACAAAGATCAGTGTATCACGGTAGATCTAGGTACTGCACCTACAGGAACTTCAACAAATGACTTAAAAAATTAGGATCGAAAGGAGAAGAGAAAAATCCGTCTGTGTCTCTCAGATTCAGTATTACTGAATGTGTAAGAGGAAGCTACAACCAAGGATTTATGGGATAAGTTGGGAAAGTTGTATCAATCTATGTCCCTATTAAAATAAAATATTCTTGAGAAAGAATTTGTATAACCTGAGGATGAGAGATGGAGACTCGGTGACAGAGCATTTGAACACCTTCAATACAATGGTAATTCTGTTAATATCTATTGAGATTAAAATTTCAGATGAAGATAAGTGTATCCGTTTACTATGTTCTTTACCAGACTCGTGGAATAGTCTAGTTGTGGCCATCGGTAGTAATACAACTACCTTGAAGTTTGATGAAGTGGTCTCATCCTTGTTTTCAGAGGAGATGAGACGAAAGAATATGGAAGGGTATAACATAGATGCATTATTTGCAATAGGATTCTCCTGGGAAAGAAATAGATATAACTTATCAAGTGGGAGATCTAAGTCTAGGGGAAGATATAAATCTCTCATAAATTTTGTAAAGGTATGTTGGATATGTGGAAAAGAAGGACACTACAATAAGCAATGTAGATCCAAAGTTGAGAAAAGGAAGGGATTCGAAGAATCTCGTCCTACAGAAGAAAATACCTCCAAGGAAGAAGGAGAGGATGTGTACTTGGATTCTTCAAGAACACATGCATATAATGAGGCATGGTTGGTTGACTCAAGTGCATCCTTTCATATGAATTTCCATAGGGAATGGTTATGTGAATATGAAATGTATGATGGAGGTAATGTTTTCTTAGGTGATGATTCGACAACCAAAATCATAGGATGAGGAAAATTCAAGTTGAGGATCATATATGGAAGGAATAGAACACTTCCTGGTGTTCTACACATCCCAAGTTTGGCCAGAAATTTGATTTATGTAAGCAAAATGGAGGATGCAGGGGTAAAAACAATATTTGAAAAGGAAATCTGTAGGATGGTCCGAAGTGCAATGGTGTTGTTGAAGGGAGTTCGGTTTGGAACTCTGTATAAGATGCAAGGAAGCACTATTAGTGATGGGTGTAATAGTTCCCTTTTTCTTGATATTGGAGTTGAAGAAGAAATAACTCCTACAGTTTTTGGAGAAAAGGTTGTGTTGTGGCATCAAAGACTAGGGCATATTAGAGAGAAGGGTTTTTGACTACTACATAGTAAAGGTATGGTTGAAGGTATGTCTAACTTCTCTATGAATTTTTATTTATGTGAAAATTGTGTATATGGGAAGAAGAATCGGGTAAGATTCCCCTCTGGTGCAACAAGGGCAGAAGGAATTTTAAAGCTAGTTCAGAGTGATGTTTTTGGACCTATGTCGGTCCCATCATTAGAAAATTTTTTGTAATATGTCTCATTTATAGATGAATTCTCAAGGAATACTTGGATATATTTCCTTAGGAAGAAATTTGAAGTCTTTGACAAGTTTAAAGAGTTTAAGTCTCTTGTTGAGAATCAAATTGAGAAAAGAATTAAGGTGTCGAGGACATATAATGGTAGAAAATTTTGCGAGAATGAATTTGAAGATTTTTTTAAGAAGTGTGGTATAGCATGGAAGAAGACTACTCCATATACACCTCAAAATAATGGAGTTGCAGAAAGGATGAACAAGACGTTGATGGAAAAAGCAAGGTGCATGCTCAATGGTGTTGGGTTATGACAAGAATTATGGGCAAAGGCAATGGGTACTGCATGTTACCTGGTCAACAGATCACCCTCATTAGTGTTGGATGACAAAACTCCACAAGAGGTATGGACTGGTAAGAAACATTCTCTCACACATCTCAAGGTATTTGGTTGTGATGCCTATGTTCATGTTCCAAAAGAAAACATGAGTAAGCTAGATAAGAAGGCTGGAAAGTGTATGTTTATTGGATATAAATATGGTCTCAAAGGTTATAATCTTTAAAACCCAGAAAATAAGAAGGTAGTGTATAGCTGAGATGTGGTATTTAGAAAAATGAAGGATGTTGTTAAACAGGAAATCATACCAAGTAAGGAAGAACCAGATAAAATAGAGTTTGATTAAAAGGATGATGAATCAGACTCTATAGAAGAACATGAATCAGATGAAGAAGAACCTCATACTCTAGTATTGACGAGATTGGTTCAAGAAATAAGGCTACCGGAAATGTAAACTCCATCTGATTTCCATTCAAATTTGTCTTTGTCTATTATTGATGATGATCCGAGGACTGTCAGGGAGGAAATGGATTCATTGGATGGAAATCTATGGAAAAAGGCCATGGTCGAAGAAATGGTAGCATTGGATAAGAATGAGGCTTGGGATCTAGTGTAGTTGTCGACTGGAAGAAATCCCATTGATAGAAAATGGGTATTTAAAAAAAAGGTTGAATGCAGAAGGAAAAGTGGAGAAATACAAAGCTCGTCCTAGTAGCAAAGGGTTATTCCCAGGTTGAGGGAATTGATTTTGGTGAATTTTTTTCTCTTGTTTCCAAGTTAACCTCTATACGATTTATGTTATCTGTTGTTTCTACATTTTATTTTGAAGTAGAACAGATGGATGTGAAGACAACATTCCTACATGGGGATATGGAAGAATAAATCTATATGAAGCGACCAGAAGGATTTGTTGTAAAGGGAAATAAGGAGTTGGTATGCAAGATGAAAAAGTCCCTATTTGGTTTAAAACAATCACCAAGGATGTGGTATAAAAAATTTGATACTTATATGCTCAAATTTGGCTTCACAAGAAGCAAAGAGGATCACTGTGTGTATTTTAAATTAATTGGTGATCATTTGGTTTATTTGGTCTTGTATGTGGATGGAATGTTGCTAATAGGAAACAACAAGGAGATTATCCAAGATGTGAAAAATCAATTTTCCTCTAAATTTGACATGAAGGATCTCAGTGCTTCAAATTTCATTTTGGGAATGGAAGTTAAAAGAGATCGGAAAAAGAGGAAACTCTAGTTAAATCTGAGAAAATATGTCGAGACAATATTGTAGAGGTTTAATATGCAGGAATCTAAACCGGTCAAGGTTCCTATTTATGTTGGTGTAAATTTATCTATGGATCAGTGTCCCAAGACGCAGGAAAAGGAGGAGGACATTTCTTTTGTTCCATATGTGAGTGCAGTTGGAATTTTTATGTATGCAATGGTATGTACTGGACCATACATTGCACATGCAGTGAGAGTTTTGAGGAGGTCTATGTCAAAACTAGGGAAGGAGCATTGGACAACAGTAAAAAGGGTTTTCAGGTATTTGTATGGCACTACTAGCTATGGATTGTGCTACCAAGGAAGATCGAGACTGGAAAGAGTGTTGGATATACATTGTTTTGTAGGTACACATTGGGATGGATATCTAGATCATAGGAGATCTACAAGTGGGTATGTGTTTAACCTGTTTGGAGGAGCAATAATTTGGATGAGTAAAATATAGGGTGTAGTGGCACTTTCAACTACAGAAGTTGAATACATGGCAACCACTCATGCAAGTAAGGAAGCAGTATGGTTACAAATAATGTGTTCAAGTATTGGGTTAGTACAAAAAGATGTAAGGATAGATTGTGACATTCAGAGTGCAATTTTTCCGGTGACGAACCCGACTTATCATTTAAATACAAAGAATATTGATATTCAATATCACTTTGTGAGAGACATGGTTGACTATGTTACCGTGGATTGTTGACTATGTAACCCTGTAACCCCCTGCATGCAAAGAAAAAAACAAGTGGGAGAATGTTGGGTATGTGTTATATTCCTTGCACGAGTAGTATTATCAATGGAAAACGTCTCGCATTTTTGCCTTCATTTTCATGTCCATTGTTGGGTGGTTTTTTGGGCATGGTTTGTTTTGTCGATGGTTTTCAATTTCTCATTAACTAATTAGGGTTGTTGACTAATCCAGGTCATTGGGTTAGGGTTTTGGATGCCGCTGGATCCTATATGTATATTTTATTGTAAATATGTATCAATATGAATGGATATATAATATGTTCGTTTTCCCTGTTTGGGTTTCCAGGGGAAAAAACTATGTGTAATGTTTGTATTTGTCATTGTGTCTTTTTTGTTCTTTTACTGAAAATATGTTTGCAGTAAATATTGTACAAAGTTAAAATATACAAATCAAACTGTATATAGAGTCAGATTTTGATCGAATAATGTGTAGTTCTCAAAAAGACGTTTCAAATGGGCTATCACACTCCTAAAATGAAGATCGTATGCAAACTTTACAACCATGGGAAGTTAATGTACTAACTTACCCCAACGTGGCACACATGAATTTTGGCACTTCATTTCTTTCATTATTAGCAATCATGTATTATTGTATTTCTCTATTTTTGGCAATTTTTATGTGTGTTTCATTGTAATATCTCTTCTTTCATTTCATTACGAAAATAATCTGGATCAATGGGATTGTCTAGTTTCTGGAACATTTGACTGTCCAAAAAGAGATTACACCATAGGACCTTCTTCACCACAATGTTGTACACTAGTTGCTTCTCTAATTTCATCCATTGTAATATCAGCTCCAAGCAAATCCTCTATCATATGGTCATCCACAAAAAATTGTCTGGATGAGATATTGTTTGGATTTCTCCCTAGTTAACTCTTTCACTTTGCTTCAGGTGATGGAGGAGAAATAGTAGAGGCATTTATTCTGCTAGAAATTGGATTTCCCTCTTCTCAAAGCCTACACTTTTACATACATAACTTTGATTTTTTTCTTTCTTCTTCTACCTTTTCGATCAATATTTTTTTTCTCGAGGACATTCTTTATCGAATCTGAGCACTTTGTTCTTTCACCTTTATTAGTTTATCCATTTCTCATTCCATCTCTCTTATTTGTGCATTATGTTCCATGACAAGATTCAACATCTCCTCTTTGTGTCCTTCCATTTCAACCACCTCTTTTGCTTGTGAATCTTCAGTCGCTGGAAGCTTCAGTTTGTTTCTCAATGATGTTATATCAACATTCTTGTTCTTCAATAATTCCTTAGCTGCATTGACCTTTGATGGGTCATACCCAATCTTCAGCACCAATTCTTCTAGTGTTTTGATTCTATTGTCCTTGGCCAGAGAATATATTTTCTCTAGTTTCAATTGGGAGTGAACGTTATTCAGAGACACCTGCAATTTTGAAGCAGTCAATGAGGTGTTTTTCAAGGTGGAGAATATCATCTCCCATTTTTTCCTTTGCATGTCCATTTGGTCCACTAGATGGACCTCCTTCACATCAAACTCAAAATAAGTCTTCTTGTAGTCACTAGTTGTCTTGGGAGGTGGAACTTGTGCTTGCAAGAATGCCATTTGGATTCTTCTTTTCTCTATTTCAAATGATGAGAGCAGTCTGTGTTGAGAAGTGGAGGTCTACTTCCAGAATTGAGCATATGTGTTGTTGTTTAGGAGTTCATTCCTTTGTTTGATTTGTTTGTGTTCATCAAAGATATTTGACTATGTTTTCTCATGGGATCGTTCAACTGACAAATAATGTATGTTTTCTTTTAGATGAATATGTGGACACTATGAACTGACTTTCTAAAAAGGTTGAGGAATGTGGTGTCTCCATGACTGTGGTGGACTGTATTTCTCCTTATTTGAGTAGGTCTGGTGTGTGACTAGTTTTGGCCCTTATTCTGTAGACCTGGAAGTCTTCAGCTGACACCTTTGTGACTGAAGGGGAAACTTATTTCCTTGATCTCTTTTCCTTTTTTATTTGAGGTGTGTTGGTATGTGAAGCAGTGAAAGGGAGATGATGTTATTTTGTTTCCAACAAAGTGTTTCATCCTTGGCTTCATTCTATTGCTTGGCATGAAAACCACTAGGTGATAAAAATGGTCTATTAAATCCGCGAAGATGAGTTTAGTTGAATTTTTCCTCACTAGTGAGGTCCATGAGGTCATTGATTGTGGGTTTCCTTCCTGATCCAATTTCTGAAAATCACATGGAAACTTGTTTGACTGAAAAAATAACAATAAATACACCAGCACTGAGGAATATCTAAACATTCCTTGTGTTGAAAACCTGACAAACTGATCATGTATGTTATCAGCCATAAACTGATTGAAATCAAATTGAATTGTGGCTTTTTCTTTTGTTGAAAAAATGAACAAAAAAACTAAGATAGGTTCATATACCCATTCATATGAGAAGTATCCTAACATGTAACAAAGAATAGAAATGATCTGGTTTTCCCTGACAAGGAATATGGAGGATGGATAGGGGCAATTTTTCTAAGATGGAATAATTTTTCCCGGTCTGGGTTTCTAGGGGAAAAATCTATGTGTAATGTTTGTATTTTCCATTGTATCTTTTCTATTCTTTTACTGAAAATCTGTTTGAAGTAAATATTGTACAAGGTTAAAATATACAAATCAAATTGTAGATAGAGTCACATTTTGATGGAATAATACATAGTTCTTGAAGAGACCTTTCGAATGGGCTATCATACGCCTAAAACAAAGATCGTATGCAAACTTTACGACCTTGGGATGTTAATGTACTAACTTACCCCAACGTGGCGCACATGAATTTTGGAACTTCATCTCCTAGGGTTAGGTTTTTGGATGTATAGGGTTTTGGCATTCATTTTTATCATAAAAAAGGCCTTTAGAACCTCATTGTAATCATCTTCTTGCAAATGAGCATATCCATTACATCTATTATCAGAGATAAATATGCCACCATTCTAGAGTCTTGCACTCTGTATTTTTACAGTCTTTGTACATTTCTTTCATTAATAGAAATTATGTATTGTTATATTTCTCTGTTTCTGGTAATTTTTATGTGTATCTCATTGTAATATATCTTCTTTCATTTCATTCCGAAAATAATCTGGATCAATGGGATTATCTAGTTTCTGGAACATTTGGCTGTCCAAAAAGAGATTACACCATAGGACCTTCTTCACCACATTGTTGTACAACAATTGCTTCTCCAATTTCATCCAATGTAATATCATCTAAAGCAAATCCTCTATCATCTGGTCATCCACAAAAAATTGTATTGATGAGATATTGTTTGGATTTCTCCCTAATTAACTCTTTTGCTTTGCTTCGAGTGATGGTTGAGAAACAATAGAGGCATCTATTCCGCTAGAAATTGTATTTCCCTGTTCTAAAAGCCTACACTTTTACATACATAACTTTGATTTTTGTCTTTCTTCTTCTACTTTTTCGATCAGTTTATTTTTTCTTGAGGACATTCTTTATCAAATCTAGTGGTTCACCATGTTTAAAGATAAGAATTGGATTCCAAACACCCACCACAAATTTGTCTTTGTATTATTTAATAAGGCACAACCAAGTGGATAAATGTTTTTTTGTATTACAAAAGAAGACACATCTATCAATTACAATTCCAATTCATTTCCAATTTCACTTGGACAAATTTGTCTTCCAATTCCAAGAAGACACAAGAAGATATAAAAAACAATTCCAATTGCCTTTGGACAAATTTGTCTTCCAAGTCCAAGAGGAATCAAGAAGATAAAAACAACAATTCCAATCGCACTTCGACAAATTTGTCTTCCTATTCCAAGAATACACAAGAAGACACAAACAAAAATTCCAATTGCACTTCGACAAATTTGTCTTCTAATTCCAATAAGACACAATTAGATACAAACAACAATTCCAATTGAATTTGACAAAGTTGTCTTCCAAATTTTCCTTCAATGGTCTGACAATCGCACAAAAGTATTTATGAATCTAACAAGAACACTAAAAAGAGTAAAACATGTATGTGCGATATGTTTTTGTCTGAAGTTGTCTATATTTTTTTGCAACCATGAGATAGATGAGGTGGGGTGTGCTTGGAACCAAAAAATTCCCAGCAGGAACGATCATGTTTTCCTAGAATGCGTGCATGTTATAGGAATCCCCACACATTCCTGGTGAGCATAAATGACCAACTCAATCAAGTCATGGGAGCGCATTCGCGCTCCTAATGCAACATATATGGCATTTAATATACACCAAACATCTTTATGAATAAAAATGTATAGGGGTATAGGGACAAATAAGGCCTAAGGGATTAGGATTGAAAGTGTTTTCAAGGATAGAGAAATGGTTAGAGCACCAAGATGTGGGTGAAGTTGGTGCAAGGGTTTTACACAAGGTATATTCATAATGCACTTTGGGCTGGAGTTACGATAGGGTTAAGGATTGTGTATAATTTATGCCAGGGCTTAGATGGAGCTATGGGGGTCTATGCCATTGTCTACATTAATCTCTAGGTCAACGTCTAAATCTAGATATAGCTCTATGTGGTGGTCTAGGTCATGGTCTACGTCAAGCTCTAGGTCTGGTGAAAAGATATTTGGAGGAATGGAACCTACTGAAATGGATATTATGACCGTTTGGAGGATTAAAGATTATGATATTGCAGTCCAACCAATTTGAAAGGACTGTTCGGAGGTGGAGAGATAGTGAGAATGAAATGAACCATTTGGAGTCTGAGACATCATGAGATTGCAGTACACTCGAGTTGAAATGATCATTTGAGGCTGAAACATGTGAGATTGTAGTGCACCCTTTGGAGTAATTACTTGAATCAGATTATGATTAGGGTTATATTCTATATTTTTTGGGAAGGGGTGGAGACTAGAAAATTCATTGCAAAGAAAACATCGTTTTCATTTATTTCATTTACAATTTTTCCTTTGCAATTTGTTTTATTTGTTGTTATGAATTTCCTTAAGGCTCGCAGAGTAGGTATCATCTTTGATTTCATGAATCTACAAAGTAATATTCTTTATGTGAGTGGATAAATCAATATCTGTGTGTAGGTTAAATATAATGAGTAATAGAGGAACAAAAACAAATCATGATAGATTTCATTATTTTGGGCATTGTCAAGCTCTAGGTCAACATCTAAATCTAGATGTTGCTCTATGTCATGGTCTAGGTCATGGTCTATGTCAAGATCTGGGTCATCATCTAAATTTAGCTCTAACTCTATGTCGTGGTCTAGTTCATGGGGGTTAGAGAAGTGAGAGAGTGAGAGTATGGGGGGTAGAGAATGAGAGAGTGAGAGTAC
>ML780035.1:332556-355918 GCA_009831015.1 Picea engelmannii | reverse complement strand
CGCAGCTTCTGCATATCTGACAGTTGTCGGGGTTTGCTTCTAATCTGACGGCTTAGATCACTTCTTCTCTGCGCTTAACTCCTGCGTTTAATATCTACGCAGCTTCTCCCGATCCAACAGCTGTCGGGATTTCCG
Source organism: Picea engelmannii (assembly GCA_009831015.1). Classification (NCBI taxonomy): domain Eukaryota; kingdom Viridiplantae; phylum Streptophyta; class Pinopsida; order Pinales; family Pinaceae; genus Picea; species Picea engelmannii. The sequence goes on along the minus strand of ML780035.1, from coordinate 355,783 downwards.
AGTGAGATTCGACGGTTCTCGGTCTCTTTCCTATGCTTCGTGCGCATATAAGACTGCTATTCCTCCTGAGCTTGATTTCCTTTGTCTTCTATTTTCCTGTCATCTTCACTGCTGTACTTGCCATCAATGACAAGCATAACACTTTCCAACACCTCAGGAGTTCCCTGAGATCACCATCGCACCACTTATCACGGATCTTCTCCCCCTCTAGGGGAAAAATACCAGTTTGGGAGATAGTCTCCTAGGCCATTACCCAAATTCCCTTTTTCTATCCCCCACCTGCAGTCAAAACATTCCAGGTAGCCGCAATGCTTGCCCTTCCAAACATGGTACTCGCCATCCCTATATGGTATCTACATCCACCCGAGATGGTTCCTCAACCATCCCTCCCTCCTCAGTAAGAGGGAACCCTGATGCAGATCCCAGTACTAACTTCGGCCACTCCACCCTCACCCCCAATCCCCAACACCACTTCTACGGCTGGGGGTAGACAAAAGAAGAAAGAGCCCATCGCTCCACTACCTCCCCGATTTCAAATCCCTTGCGCCTTATGTGAAATAAAAGGACAACCCACTCACAAATGTCCTTCTCTTCTAGAGCTATGTAGTTTTATCTAGCTTCCTCAAGCACCCCTTTTGCTTGCCACTCCACCAAGTGCGTCCCATGCTACTACGGATTCATCAACCACACGCAAAAAAATATACGAACCAATTTTGAATGTGCCACATCCATAGAATATGGGCATTACACTCATCATTGCCCATCTATCCCATACATCCGCAACACATTAGACGTAGATCACCAAACATATATGCCCGAGCTTCCCCCAACACTGCATACCAATGGTCCCATGAATGTAATACATTATACTTCTTCTTCAGTCCTTGAGCAAAGGGGAGGTCCAGGTCCTCCCACCAAACTAATGCCCGATCGCCCATAGTGTTCGTGCAACTGGGATGGCGTTTTGGCCCACTATCCATATCTAAGCCATTTTCCCCACTTTCATTCTTTGGTACATGAGCCCATAAGCTTTGTTTTTCGAACCATTTTCGTCCACTTACACAGTCATTTTCCTCTGGTGATTATTTTCACTTTTCCTCGGCGGAGCATATTTCCATGACACACCAAGGTACGCCTGCTCATGTTCAAAATTATCAAATAACTGTTATATGTTCTTTATTTTCAGATATTGGTCAAGTCAGGTATTTGGTTTTCATGTGTGTAGGTACTTTGTCATCGCACAACAACACGGCCCCTTCAGGTATATGATTGGCACTGGCATGTAATCATTTCCTCTGAATCCCACTTGCATCTCTAGTCACACCCTCTGACATTTTCCTTTAGGGTCCCTATATCTAGCTCTACAGTACTGTCACCTTCGGTGCAATTTTGTACTGTCACCTGGTAACACTCTCCCCCACATGAATTGTCCCATTCATAGTCACCTTCGTCACTTTGACACTTATGCTGCTTTCACCCCTTAGGATGGGAGTCCCAATATTCTTACGCATTTCCATGAATCAGCCACATAATCCTTCTCCTCATTTTTCTAAGATTTCCCAAAGGACTCCTAGAATATCTCATCCTGGTTCTATTTTAACTGAATCTTCGCAATATCATTTAGCCCTCCATTTCATTCACAAATCAGTTTTCGTACCTGCACATTGCCCTCCATTCATTTACTTCTTTCAGAAACCCACCCATGGGCCCCCCAACCTCCACCAGTTCTCCACACAACTTGTGTAGTCACAGGCCAAGCCATCTTTCCCTAGGGCACACATTTCTGTATGTGTACACTAATCCCAAATTGTTTTTTATTTATTTGGTAAATTGTAAAAAGCCTTTGCTTTCAGCATTTACATAGCTTTTTTTGTCGCCCTTGGCGACCTTCTTTTTCTGGAAATGAAACCCATGTCACCCTTGGTTGGGGCATTCATTATCTTCTACTCCCGTTGACATCGACCATAAACCCTGAGTCTCCCGCAGTCCATGTACCCATGATCTCTGAGTTTGTCTACTTTGTCATGCCTTTGGCACAATTTAACCCACATCTAGTCGTCCCCCTGACACTAGATCCAGTTTTATAATTGTTGCCACTCATCCTTCACATATATCCCCAACCAAGGGAAGCCTTGAGTCTCACCACATCTCAACTTCATCCATGATTTTTATCAGTTCCTCATCTTATCTATTGGATTTCATGAAGCTTTTTTTCTTCTTGGAGTTGTGTCTCCCTCTCTGTCGACATCAACACAGTTTCCAGAAGGGAGACAATATCTTGACTCTCATTACCTTTACAATGAGGAGTCTCAGACGACACAGAGAGAACCATCATTGCTCTTTGTTGTCATTGATCCCCATAACATTCGACGTCAACACACTCTCATGTTACAGTGGATCTTACTATGTGACTATTGTAGTTGTTTTATACTAACTAAAGACCTCTAAATTTTTTAGGCCATCAATGCCTACAAGCGTCCTTGCCTCTTTTAAGAGTATGTTCATCATCAGAATTTTCATTTGCCATTATCAAACCTCCCCAGAGGGCGTTGCAGTTATCTACATCAGCATACAGCTTCAGTTACTGTCATACTTTTTTGAATTCCATGATACCAACATGGGGCATGCTTGCCTTATTTGTATACATATTTTATTTTCCCCTATCTAGAGAAAGGTTTGGTCCCACAGTTTCCCCTCTCCCTCTGATGGGTCTCTCTTGCAGTGCCTCTCAACACACTTTCTTACAATGGTACACTCAGTAGAATAAACATTGATGTATTTTGGCTATACGTATGCTCCTAACCTCACACATCAGGGGGCATCTGTTATCACTAAAATTTCATTCACAAATGGTTATAGGAATAACAACATATCCAAACACCTATTAGTTCACCTGTAGCCCCAAAAATTCATTTCCAAATGGAAGCAACTATACAACTGGTCAAAAAATTGACATGCACTAAAACATTAAAGGAAGTGCGTGCACGTGCGCATGCCAAAGAATCCATAAGAGCACACGTGCTCCCAATGCGCGATCGTGCACGGAAAAATATGGACACTCCTGTGAATGATGCATTTATGGTTCTTGTCGGCCCCTCACCCACTTCTGAACCATCTCCCAACTTGATTTGACCCTCAAATTTGAGATGAATCCGAGTGGGGAGCTGGTCAAAGACTTAAGGGTTCCCTAAAGAGCCCCTTTTTCACACTAAAGACCAGTTGGATATTGCCTCAAAGACTTGCTATAAAAAGAGGCCATGGGTGCACTAATACTTCAAGAATCTCATTGTATTGTTATTATGCCTCTATTCTCCTACAAGAAACCTCTTTTCTTCTTGGATCATATTAGCATGGTCTCATTAAGATATTCACCTCACCTCTTGAGGGAATAAGCTTAGATTTATTCACTGTTTTCTCTCTAGTTTACCATTTGTAAGAAGATCTCTCACATAGGGGACTCAAGAACCCTCCGTAGGAGGAAGAGGGGATCCATAAGTCCCCATTTTTCTGTGGTGTTTGCCCACTAATATACATCTCCATTAGTGGCATGAATATTGGTCATTTGTTTGATTGATTTTGGTTCTAACTTCCTTATGAATTTTAGTTTCATTTCTTTAGTTATTTCTTTAGTTGTTGTTAGCTTATTTGTTTGTTTATTTCATGTTATTGAATCATTTGATTCATACACTAACCTCTGTCCCGTCTAGCAGACCCAACTAGACTTGCAAGTTCCCTTCTTTTTTTGATTCAAGTGGTGAAAAGGACACAACAGGGGTAGAAAGTGTGTGTGGGAGGGAGAGAGAGAAATTCATACTAAGGAAATAGAGAGTGTGTGAGAGTGTGAGAGGGAGAGAGAGGAAAATAAAAAGGGTGTTAGACAGAGAGGTAAATTTAGGAGAGATGGGTAGATATTGGAGAGGTAGAGGAGAGATAGTGGCATGAGGGGGGAGATAAAGAGGGATGAGGGGGGAGATAAAGAGGGATGAGGGGGAAGGGAGAGTGTGTGAGAGTATGAGAGGGGGATAGATAAAGACAAAGAGGAGGGGTAGAGACAGAGAGGGGGGAGAGAGAAACACAAAGAGGAGGGTAGAGACAGAGCGTGAGAGGGATGAGATAGAGAAAGAGAGGGGGTGTAGAGAGACAGATAGTTATAGGAAGGGAAGTAGATAGGAAGACATAGAAAGGTGTAGCGAAAGAATGAGAGGAAGGGGGGATACAAGGAGATATTGAGAGGGGTAATAAAGAGAGAAAGAGGGGCAGCGAGAGAGTGAGACTTAGACTAATAACGAAGAGAGAGATATAAAGAGTGGAATAGAGGTGGAAGAGAGAGGAGAGTGAGGGACAAAGGCACATAGAGAGAGAGGGAGGGAGTGGGGGAGAGATTCTAAGGATGTCAAGGTAAGGTCTATCTCTAGGTCTTTTGATGCCTTGTGATGTATAAATCTTTCCATGTCTAGGTCTTATCATGTATAGGAGTGTGAGGGAGAGAGAGGGACACAAAAATGATGGGTAGAGAGGGAGAGTGAGAGTTAGATAGAGAGGGGGGGGGGTGTAGATGTAGGAGAGGGAGGAAAAAGATAGAGAAGGAAGGAAATGTTTTCTAGGATCATGCATGTGTTCTTGGAGCGTCTGCATGCTCTAGAACACGTGCACGCTTGTTTGAATTCAATTTTTTTGGGAGAGATTGAAAAGGTGTATGCTAACTTGGTTGGCTCAAACTTAAGTTCGGGATGAAAAACTAGTGGTTCAGTCTGCAAATTCATAAAAACCTCCATTTTTGTTAATACCCCTCTATATCTTTGTATTTGATGTTATTTTTATATATGATAAGCAATTCATATGTTGATGAAATTATATACATAGAACGAGTTAGCTATGCAGATTTGGAATATATGAATTTAAAAAAAAAATGTTATTGTTTACTATTTTAATCTATTTTTGCCTTCACGTGTATCAAAATCCTAGAATACATACCTCTCTTATTTCTGCTATAACGTATTCTCAGCGTAACCATTTCTCAAATGAGTTATATGCAACATAAGAATATAACAATATAAAAAACAAATACAATTGTTTTGATCATTTTAAGAGCCTTTTAGTTTGCACAAACAAAAGTCATTGTAATTTTAGGCATATGTTGACTTTGATAATTTAAAAATAAAATAAAATTAATATTAAATATTTCAAAAAAATACACGGCAAAAGAAAAATGGGTTCTCGACCATTATACAAGATTTTTAAATGAAATTCATCATTAAGACACTCAACACCTACACAAACGAAAACATATACCTTATATTTTGTTGGAAAAATAAGATACCACTTTTATAAAAAAACAAATTTGACCTAATTATTCACAATGTCTATGAATAAAATTTGTACATATGGAAAGATGATTTAATTTCCTACGTTTCATATTCTTACACCATATTAAAAATCATTGTAAAAGTATCTTGAATAATCCTTCCATTTAACATATTGTTGGTTTTCAAGGTTTGCATTGCCACTAATGCGTCATGAGAGACCTATTATCACTTTGTAATTCCCGGAGGTTGTTGAAGGGTAGAATAAATTGATAGAGGTAACTATCAAAACCACTTTTGAAGATGGGATCTAGCCCTACCAGCTTCAGAGATGGATCTCTCTGTAAGATTTAGCTTTGTTTGAGTTCTCAACTATTAGGCTAGTTATGATAGTCTAAACTTGTTTGTTTGTTTGTAATATTTGGCTGAAAGAATGCATTAATTTTCCATTGCGCTATGGGGTTTGTATTAAAGATAAGGATCAGATTCAGATTTTTACAAGGTTTTCTTCACAGGGAAGGGTAGTAAAACTGTTGGATCTATTGAAATTAAATGAGGTGAATAATATAGAAAAGATATGAGATTCCACTAAGCAAAGGAGAAGTTAAAAATTCCCTTACTCAATTTCAGATGAAAACATATAGATCATTAAAATACCAGAAACAAAGTATAGAAGATAAATTATGTTCTATTGAATTCCTTTTAATGATTAGAATTTGAAATACATAAATGATCACAAAGAATAAGAAAACATTCAACAAAGAGAGAGACACATCACCAACAATCTCACACAAGAATTCTATGAACAAGCTTGTTTTATTATTGGCTGATCCTTTGAAAAAATTACACAATAGCTCCTGGGTGCAAAAATCAACCCTCAATACTTCAAAGAAAGGAGTATTTATACAATTATTTACATATGATCCTGTCATAAATGACTAGGATATTATGGAGAAAATATCTAAGTAATTAGATCTCAAATTACAAAATATAGGAATTCTCTTGATTTGTTCGGATCTTTAGTGTTGATTTCGTGGAAAGTGGTTGGTGATTCATATGTTTAACTTTGGTTGGCTTCTCCAAGATGACTCGAACCTCAAAATTGTCTTTACTAAAATAAAGAACATAGATCTTCCCATCTCTTTTTACCTCGGATGGAAACCTTAAGTAACTTTTTGTATATCTCATCCATTTCAATATACTTGGCAAAAGTAGGCTTGGTGATGAAGATATGTTTTATCTCATGTTGAATACTCAGGTCCAATTCTAATGTCTCTAGGAAATCTTTACGAGTAATTCTTCCCTGTATCCCTTCAAACTTGGAACTGTCCTTTATCACTACACTGATCTTCTATTTTTAATATGACAGAGTGATTATCGTGTCATTGAGTATTAATAATCCAGGGAGACCTTTCTTGTGTATTAATTCAATCTTACTAAAAAATATCTACACTCCAATGTCCATCGCTTGAGCCTTCTCTTCTAGATGCAACATCAATCCTTTCTTGGACATGACCTTCTTGATCTCAAGGATGGTCTATGTCCTGTATTCAATCTCCATGTCTTCTAACTCTTGCTTGTTTTTGGAGTTTAGGAATCTGATGAGTTTAGTGGCCTCTATAGGTCTTTCTCCTAGCTCTTCTTTGATTTTCCCAATTGCTTCTCTAGCCTTCTGTACCAGTTCATGTTGTTCAAAGATGATCTATATGGATGGCCATATTTCTTCCATAGACTTGTTGATATCCACTCATATGTTTTCCTTAGCTTCGACTAAGTTATTTTCCATGAAAGTCTATTTCTGTAGCTGTTGTAATTGTTGACTATGCCTCTGAGACTTATGCATTTCTACATGATGACTGTCATGGAACATAGAATTCATCTCTTGGAGGTTTTTTTCTTCTTCTTTCAGTTTTCTGATCTCTTCCCCTTGGAGGGACATGTCTTCCATAGACTTCACAATTTTCTCAAATGCATATGAAACTTGTACTGGGATTGCTAATGGAATCTCTACTGATGTAGCTACTTCTATTGTTCTAACTACTGTCAGAGGGACTGCCTCCAATGGGATAATTGAAATCTGCACACTTTGTTCTTTCTCCTTTATTAGTTTATCCATTTCATCTTCCATCTCTCTTATCGATGCATTTTGTTCCATGATAAGCTTGAACGTCTCCTCTTTTCGGCCTTCCATTTCAACCATCTCTTTTTCTTGTGAATCTTCAGTAGCCGGAAGATTCAATTTATTTCTCAAAGATGTTATATCAACATTCTTCTTCTTAAATAATTCCTCATCTTCCTTGACATTTTGTGGGCCATACCCAATCTTTAGCACCAATTCTTCTAGTGATTTGATCCTGTTGTCCTTGGCCAGAGAAGAGATTTTCTCTAGTTTCAATTGGGAGTGAACGTTATTCAGAGACACCTGCAATTTTGAATTAGTCAATGAGGTGTTTGTCAAGGTGGAGAATATCATCTCCCTTGTTTTCCTGTGCATGTCCATTTTTTCCACTGAATGGACATCCTTCACATCAAACTCAAAAGAAGTCTTCTTGTAGTCAGCAGTTGTCTTGGGATGTCGAACTCATTCTTGTAGGAATTCCATTTGCATTCTTCCTTTCTCTGTGTCAATTGTTGAGCGCAGTATGTGTTGAGCAGTGGAGGTCTACTTCCAGAATTGAGAATATGTGTTGTTGTTTAGGAGTTCATTCCTCTATTTGATTTGTGTGTGCTTGTCAAATATATTTGACTCTATTTTCTCATGGTATGATTCAAGTGACATAGTAGTGTATGTTTTCTTTTAGATGAATATGTGGAAACTATGAACTGAATTTATGAAAAGGTTGAGGAATGTGGTCCCTCCATCACTATGGTGGACTATATTTCTCGTTCTTTGAGTAGGTATGGTGTGTGACTGGTTTTAGCCCTTTTTCTGTAGACCTGGAAGTCTTCAGCTGACACCTCTGTGACTTAAGGGGGGAATTATTTCCTTGCTCTCTTTTATGTTTGTGTTTGAGGTGTGTTGGTATGTGAATCAGTGGCAGGGAGAGGCTGTTCTTTTGTTTCCAACAAAGTGTTCTCTTTCCATTCTGTCTGGTTCATATATTTTTCCACCACTGGATTTTTTATGTGGGCATAAGGAGTTCTCTTTTGTTTTACCATGAGCTCTCAGATGACACAAAATGGGTCATAATTCCATGTGAAACTCTGAGTGAAACTCATCTTCTTCAAGAGGTTGTCTGCATCTTCTCTTGCATTTATGAGTTTTCATATGAAAGTACCAATTTGGGGCTTAATTCTAAGTTGTTGTTTCTTATTCACTAAAACAAAATGGATGTCATAAAAGTTCACCATCTTTCTGATGTATTCCAATGCAAAAATACTTACAAAGAGATATTTTGGCAGTCTGTAGGGTGGAAACTCAAATCCATACAATCTTATTTCAGTGTGGTTTTGATATAAGTACCAATCTATTGTTTTGGCTAGATGAGAGAGGTGAAGGATTCTCTGAAGTTCTTCATTCATCCTTGGATCCATTCTTCTGCTCAACATGAAAACCATTGGGTGATAAATATGGTCTATTAAATCCCTAAAGTGGAATTCAGTTGAATTTTTCCTCACTATTGAGGTCCATGAGGTCACTAACTGTGGGTTGCCTTCTTGATCCAATTTATGAAAAGAACATGGAAACCTGTTTGACTGAAAAAACAAGAATAAATACACTAGCACTGACGAATATATGAACATTCCTTCTGTTGAAAACATGAAAACCTGATCATGTATGTTATCAAACAGAAACTGACTGAAATCAAATTGAACTGTGGATTTTTCTTCTGTTGAAAAAATGGACAGAAAACCTAATATAGGTTCATCTACTCATTCATCTGAGAAGTATCCTAACATGTAACAAAGAATAGAAATGATCCGGTTTTCCGTTATAGAGAAGATGGAGGATGGATAGGGAGGATTTTTCTAAGATGGAAGGTTGATGGTAAAGTTGAAATATATAAAGCTAGAGTAGTAGTAAATGGGTTTTATGAGATGGAAGGTATATATTTCCATGAAAATTTTCACCGGTTGATAAGATTGTTTATGCTTTTGTTATGATAGAACTAGTTTCCTTACTTGATCTTGAGTTAGATTAGATAGATGTCAAAACAACAATTTTACATGGAGATTTGGATGAGAAGATATACATGGAATAACCATAAGGTTTTGTTTAGGATCACAAAAGAAGTTTTTCATGCAATCTCAAGAAATCATTGTATGGATTGAATAAATATCCTAGGAAATGGTACAAGAAGTTTGATTCCTTCATGGTGAGCGAAGTTTTACAATAAGTGAGTATGACCATTGTATTTATTTTACAAGTTTAGAAAATATAATTTATTTATTATCTTGGTTTTACATGTTGACGACATGCTTAATGCAAGAAAAAGAATGGTTGACATCAATAGATTAAAGTATCAGATGTATAGGACTTTTGATATGAAGGTTCTTGTAGCAACAAAACAAATCTTGGGCAATGAAATACAAAGAGACAAAAAAAATGGTTATCTTTTGATTTCACATCATAAGTATGTGGAGAAGATAGTAAAGTGAAACCGATAAATATCAATTTGGCTTCCCATTTTATGATTTCTTTATATTTATGTCTTGTAATAAAGAAGAAAAGGATTATATGTATCGTGTACCATATGCTAGTACAATAGGAAGTTTAATGTATGTGATGGTATGTACGAGACCTAACATTTCACATGTAGCTGGTGTTTTTAGTAGATACATGGAAAATCTAGCTAAAGAACATTCATAAGCAAGGAAATGAGTGCTTATTTATTTTCAAGGCACAAGTGATTATTCTATCACCTATAATGGTTGAACTGATTCTATCTAAGTTATGTTTATTCACATTTTGCAAGTGATTTTGAAACAAGGAGATCTACTTCAGGGTACATATTTACTCTTACAGGAGAAAGAGTTTGTTGGATGTCAAATCTTCAAAACGTGGTTTCTTTATGCACTAATAAGTAAAAATATATAGTTTACATAGGTGTAAGGAGGCAATTTGGTCAAAGGGTATAGTGAGTGAGTTTGGAAAAAAATATGACAAGGTAAATGTAATGTTAAAATCCAAATTTTCTTGTATTGAAAATATGAATGTAACGGTGGTGTTGTGGTTCGTATAACCAAGACAGTTTTTGAACTCATGTAATGGAGGGAGTTCTTGAACATATGTAATGATGTAACCTATTGTATATCTATGAATCCTTGAGATACATTTAAAACTTTGAAGCTTGTTGAATAATAAGATACAAATATCATTTGCGATGAATGTTTCATTGAGGAAGTGTGAGGTTTTTACCTCGTAAATCTTTGTGTCTTTTTAATGTGTGCTTGCTAATTTATTTATCATTAATTTCAAGTGTTGCACTTCGTATATTCCTCTTTCATTTTCAACATTATATGATCTCATTTTCCGCTTTCAATTTCAACAATATATTCTATCATGCTCTTATGTACATAGTTACCAAGTATATGACAGGGAAAATGTTAGTAGGAAGATTTTTCGATTCGAAAAGAAATTGGCATAAACTCTCTATTATTCTTTGCCAATTTCACAATCCATCATATAGATTGGAATTGAGAGCACAAATACTTTCCAAAATCACCACCAACCATTTGATCATTGTCATCAGATGCTACAAGGATAGGTCTATCCCTCCAACCCTTGATAGAAACCCTGAAATTATAGACCATCATCTGCTACCAAAAAACCGAGACTTGTTGTGCAAACAAATCAAATTTCACAAAAAAATTGACCTAGTCAAATGATTTAATGAATTTTCGACTTCATTTAGCCGATTCGAATGAATTTGGTAACTATGCTTATATATGCTCTCATGAAAGAACCCCGTCCTACTTGAATGGGGTCGTCTTCCATCACTCTATCCATCTCTCTCATTGTGAAACGTTAATGCAATAGGCACCCTTGATCAACTAACCCTTTCTTCCTATAGTTGACTTCTTTTCACATGGTTGCTTCGAATGATTCTTCCCCAAACCAGTGCCCGAATTGTTGCATTTCCTTGTAGTTATACCTCTAGTCCAATGAAATAAAACACCACATTTGAATAACATTAATCATGTAAAATTCTCATATATGCGATAAACACATGTGTATCCTAGAAAACAGGTTAAGCAACCATCATTAAGTTTGTTTTCAACATATAGTATAAATGGAATGAAAATGCTAGTTAAACATGTATCCTAGAATAACCATATGACAATAATCAGCCCTATAAAATAATTATATGAAATCAATTTTATTTCAACATATAAAAAAATCATATGGCATCATTATATAGTTCTTGATTCCACAATATTCCATGTCCACAATTATAATAATATCATAAATTATTAAAAACTAAAATAATATGTCTGATTGACAAAATTGAGGTGCTACAATATATATATATATATATATATATATATATATCACAGAATGAGACACTAGCACAACGTGAATTCGATATACAAATGGAAGTAAGAAAATGGGATCCTATGCGTAAGAAATGACTCTGGTGATTTACGCGAAGTATCAATCCAGATCTATTCTTTAGTTCCAACTTCAATTTTTTTAGGACTTCGAAACAAGTAAATTTGGAAACAATTTAGAAATCCATGATACAATTTTGATAAATGTTCCCTTATGGGAAATATTTGATTAAGTATAAGTAGCCTGAGCAACACCCCACAAGGAAGGGAGGCCAATCATACTGAAAATTGTTGAAATATTACTGGAAACAATTTAGAAATCCATCATATAGTTTTTATAAATGTTCTCTTACGGGAAATATAGATGATATACCTTCAGGACCAGAGAAACACATAATAAGAAACAATTAAGTATCACTAGCATGAGAAACACCCAACAAGGCCTGGAGGCCAATCAGACTGGAGATGATTGAAAGTTGGCTAGAAACAATGTAGAAATCCATGATATAGTTTTGATAAATGTTCTCTTACGGGAAATATGGGAGAAATCGCTTCAGGAGTTGAGAAACAAATAATAAGCAATGATTAATTATGACTAGAGAGACCAACACCCAACAAGGATAGGAGGCCAATCATGCGACATATGGTCAAAATATTACCCATTGTTCTGATACTTGCTAGGTTAAAAGATGAAAAAAAAGATTTAATTTTTATTAGAAGAAGTTGCACAAAATCATGAGTGTATGCTTATAAAAATGGTAAAGCCATAATGGTAAAACTTAATTGACTAAGTGGTCAATGAAGGTTGCATAGGAATTCTTCACAAAAGAATAACCATCTATTACATGAGTTTAAAAACCGTGTAACAACACTTGTAAGCTACAACGAGGTGTTTCAACAACGTGTTTTGGCCGCGTGTTTCAACAGCGCATGTAAGCTACAAAGAGGTGTTTCAACAACATGTTTCAACAAATAATAAAAGGCTATTACAACAAAAAATCTTAAGTAAATCACTCCTGCATCTTACACAAAGATTGATACTATGTTATACAACAATATTTTCAACAGGTGTTTTAGCAGAGAGTAAAAATGAATTTCAGACAAAAACATAGTTATAACACAAACATGGGAATCATAATAGTAGACTAAAAAAACATGTTACAACAGAAAAATGACTTCACTGAATCCTTCCCTACAACAATAAATCCACCCATTACTTATTTACTAAATCTAAATAACATTCTACAACAAAAGACTACACAACTTTAAGGATTTAATTGATGTTTTCAAACAAAAAACATGGTATGCATGCTACAACAAAATAAATTACTCTGCAACAAATATGAACATCATCATGAGTTTACAAACTCAGATACAAACATAAACAAAGTATAAAATCCCCTGATAACACTCTATTTCTTCTCTATGTCTCTGTATACCTGTGCATCTATAAAATCTGAATTACATGGATGTATATATACTGATTCAATAAGTTGGTTAGCTTTCCCCTTTTGTATACCTAAGTCAAATTTGGATTTTCCAAAACATTAATATCACATTGCCGCTTTGAAATTCGATCAGTCAGAAATAAAACAGTACGACGATGATGATCATTAAATGAATAAGGAGGTGTTAATAAATTTATGGGTGGTGGTATCTCTTCAAAATTTGATCGACTGAGATAAGTCATCTTTTTGGTGGTGAATGATTAATTTCTGATATTCTCCCCCTTCATCATTTCACTGAAAAATAAAAACTTTGCAGTATTACAGTTCACAAGCCCCAATGTTCTTTCTGTGTATTTCAAATAATTTCTTGGCTAAGGACTTTGTAAAGATGTCTTCGAAATGGTCTTCAGATTTGCAAAACTCTACGAAAATTTCATCATTGTTTATCAACTCTCGAATAAAATGATATTTTTCATCAATATGCTTAGTTTTCATGTGGAAAAAATGATTACGTGATAGTGCAATGGATGATTTATCCCTGTGATTACAAAAGTCCAGAAATAAATTTATCCCTGTGATGCTTTACAAGTATACAACTCTCACATGATCTTGTTGGTTGTTGAATAGTGAGCAACCCCTTCACCATTTTATTCTTCTGTAGCAAATATAAACCTCCAAAATGTAAATGGCCATATCTCAAATGCCATAAACATGAATCATACAAACCTTTAGCTTTATAAGCATTCAAAGATTCAGTCAAATCATTTTTCATAATAAGTGGAAATATTCTATTCTTTGTCATTTGTACTCTGGAAATCAACTACTTACTTGGATACTTATCATAAATTGTACATACCTTTTTCTTGAAGAACACTATGTACATTTTCTCTATTAGTTGTCCAACACTTAACATATTTCATTTCATCCTAGGTACATAATAAAAATCATCTATTTTTATTCTTTCAACATTCTTAGTATAAAAAAAATCACACCTTTACTCTTACCTATGCAACTACGGATTCATCAACCACACGCAAAAAAAATATACGAACCAATTTCTCATGTGCCACATCCATAGAATATGGGCATTACACTCATCATTTCCCATCTATCCCATACATACACCACACATTAGCTGTAGATCACCAAACATATATGCCTGAGCTTCCTCCGACACTCCATACCAATGCTCCAGTGAATGTAATTCATTATACTTCTTCATCAATCCTTGAGAAAAGGGGAGGTCCAGGTCCTCCCACCAAACTATTGCTTGGTCACCAATAGTGTTGGTGCAACTGGGATGTCATTTTGGCCCACTATCCATATCTAAGAAATTTTCCCCACTTTCATTCTTTGGTACACAATCCCATAAGCTTCGTTTTTCGAACCATTTTCGTCCACGTACATAGTCATTTTCCTCGGGTTATTATTTTCACTTTTCCCCAACGGAGAATATTTCCATGACACACCTAGGTACTCTTGCTCATGTTCAAAATGATCAAATAACTGTTATATGTTATTTATTTTCAGATATTGGTCAAGTCAAGTATTTGGTTTTCATGTGTGTAGGTACTTGGTCATCGCACAACAGCGTGGCCCCTTCAGGTATATGATTGACACTGACATGTAATCATTGCCTCTGAATCTCAATTGCATCTCCAGTCATACCCTCTGACATTTTCCTTTAGGGTCCCTATATCTGGCTCTGCAGTATTGTCACCTTCGCTGCAATTTGGTACTGTCACCCGGTAACACTCTACCCCACATGAGTTGTCCCATTCATAGTCCCCTTCGTCACTTTGACACTCATGCTTCTTTCACCCCTTAGGTATGGGAGTCCCAATAGTCTTACGCATTTCCACAAATCAATCACATAATCCTTCTCCTCATTTTTCTAATATTTCCCAAAGGACTCTTAGATTATCTCATCCCGGTTCTATTTTAACTGCACCTTCGCAATACCATTTAGCCCTCCATTTCATTCACAAATCAATTTTCCCACCTACACATTTCCCTCCATTCATTTACCTCATTCAGAAACCCACCCATGGGCCCCCCACCCTCCACCAGGTCTTCACGCAACTTGTGCCCTCACAGGCCAAGCCATCTTTCCTCGAGGCACCTATTTTTGTATCTGTACACTCATCCCAAATTGTTCTTTATTTATTTGGTAAATTGTAAAAGCCTTTGCTTTCAGAATTTACATAGCTTTTTTTTTCGCCCTTGGTGAACTTCTTTTTCTGGCAACGCAACCCATGTCACCCTTGGTTGGGGAATTCTTTATATTCTACTCCCGTTGACATCGACCATAAACCCCGAGTCTCCCGCAATCCATGTACCCTTGATCTCTGAGTTTGTCCACTTTGTCACGCCTTTGGCACAATTTAACCCACATATAGTCGTCCCCCTGACACTAGATCCAGTTTCACAGTTTCTTCCACTCATCCTTCACATATATCCCCAACCATGGGAAGCCTTGAGTCTCACTACATCTCAACTTCATCCATTCTTTTTATCAGTTCCTCATCTTATCCGGTGGATTTCATGAAGCTTTTTTTATTCTTGGAGTTGCGTCTCCCTCTCTATCGACATCAACACAGTTTCTATAAGGGAGACAGTATCTTGACTCTCATTACCCTTACAATGAGGAGTCTCTGACAACATAGAGAGAACCATCATTACTCTCGGTTGTCGTTGACCCCCACAACATTCAACATCAACACACTCTCATTTTACAGTGGATCTTACCACGTGACTATTGTAGTTGTTTTATATTAGCAGAAGACCTCTAAATTTTTTAGGCCATCAATGCCTACAAGCATCCTTTCCTCTTTTAAGAGTATGTTCACCATCAGAATTATCATCTGCCATTATCAAACTTCCCTAGAGGGCATTGCAGTTATCTATATCGGCATACAACTTCAGTTACTGTCATACTTTTTTGAGTTACATGATACCAGCATGGGGCATGCTCGCCTCATTTGTATACAGATTTTATATTCCCCTACCTAGAGAATGGTTTGGTCCCACAATTTCCCCTCTCCCTCTGATGGGTCGCTCTTGCAGTGCCTCTCAACACTCTTTCTTACAATGGTACACTCAGTAGAAGAAACATTGACATATTTCGGCTATACGTATGCTCTGAACCTCACACATTAGGGGACATCTATTATCACTGAAATTTCGTTCACAAATGGTTATAGGAATAATAACATCTCCAAACACCTATTAGTTCACCTGCAACCCCAAAAATGCATTTCCAAATGGAAAAAACTATACAACTGGTCAAAAAATTGACATGCACTAAAACACTAAAGGAAGTATGTGCATGTGCACAGGCCAAAGAAGCCATAAGAGTTCACATTCTCCTGATGCGCGACCGTGCATGAAAAAATCTGCACACTCCTATGAATGACACATTTATGGTTCTTGTCGGCCCCTCGCCTACTTCTGAACCAACTCCCAACTTGATTTGACCCTCAAATCTGAGATGAATCTGAGTGCGGGGATGGTCAAAGACTTAAGGGTTCCCTAAAGAGCCCCTTGTTCACACTAAAGACCAGTTGGATATTGCCTCAAAGACTTGCTATAAAAAGAGGCCATGGGTGCACTAATACTTCAATAATCTTATTGTATTGTTATTATGCCTCTATTCTCCTACAAGAAACCTCTTTTCTTCTTGGAGCATATTAGCATCATCTAATTAAGCTATTCACCTCACCTCTTGAGGGAATAAGCTTGGATTTATTCACCATTTGCTTTCTAGTTTACCATTTGTAAAATGATCTCTCACATAGGGGACTCAAGAACCCTCCCAAGGAGGAAGAGGGGATCCATAAGTCCCCCTTTTTCTGTGGTGTTTTCCCACTAATATACTTCTCCATTAGTGGCATTAATATTGGTCATTTGTTTGATTGATTTTAGTTCTAACTTCCTTATGAATTTTAGTTTCATTTCTTTAGTTGTTTTTAGCTTAGTTGTTTGTTTATTTCATGTGATTGAATCATTTGATTCATACACTAACCTCTGTCCCATCTAGCAAACCCAACTAGACCTGCAAGTTCCCTTATTTTTCTCATTCAAGTGGTGAAAAGGACACAACATGGATAGAAAGTGTGCATGGGAGGGAGAGAGAGAAATCCATACTAAGGAAATAGAGAGTGTGTGAGAGTGTGAGAGGTGGAGAGAGGAAAATAAAAAGGGTGTTAGAGATAGGTAAATTTAGGAGAGATGGGTAGATGTTGGAGAGGTAGAGGAGAGATAGTGGCATGAGGGGGGAGATAAAGAGGGATGAGGGGGGAGAGAGAGTGGGTGAGAGTGTGAGAGGGGGACAGAGAAAGACAAAGAGGAGGGGTAGAGACAGAGAGGGGGGGGAGAGCAAGACAAAGAGGAGGGAAGAGATAGAGTGTGAGAGGAATGATATGGAGAAAGAGAAGGGGTGTAGAGAGATAGATAGTTAGAGGAAGGGAAGTAGAGAGGGAGACATAGAAGGGCGTAGCAAAAGAATGAGAGGAAAGGGGGGATACAAGGAGATATTGAGAGGGGGAATAGAGAAAGAAAGAGGGGCAGAGAGAGAGTGAGACATAGACTAATAATGAAGAGAGAGAGAAATAGTGGAATAGAGGTGGAAGAGAGAGGGGAGTGAGGGACAAAGGGGCATAGAGAGAGAGAGAGAGAGGGTGTGAGATTCTAAGGATTTCAAGGTAAGGTCTATCTCTAGGTCTTTTTATGCCTTGTGATGTATAAATATTTCCATGTATAGGAGTGTGAGGGAGAGAGACGGAGACAAAAATGATGGGTAGAGAGGGAGAGTGAGAGTTAGATAGAGAGGGGGGGGTGTAGATGTAGGAGAGGGAGGAAAAATATAGAGAAGGAAGAAAATGTTTTCTAGGATCATGTACGTGTTCTTAGAGCGTCTGCATGCTCTAGAACACATGCACACTTGTTTGAATTCAATTTTTTTGGGAGAGATTGCAAAAGGTGTATGCTAACTTTGTTGGCTCAAACTTAGGTTCAGGATGAAAAAACTAGTGGTTCAGTCTACAAATTCATAAAAAACTCCAATTTTGTTAATACCCCTCTATATCTTTATCTTTGACGTTATTTTTCTATATGATAAACATTTCAGAAGTTGATGAAATTATAGACATAGAACGAGTTGGTTATGCAGATTTGGAATATATGATTTTAAAAAAAAAAAATTATTGTTTACTATTTTAATCTATTTTTGTCTTCACGTGTATCAAAATCCTAGAATACATACCTCTCGTATTTCTGCTATAACGTATTCTCAGCTTAACCATTTCTCAAATGAGTTATATGCAACATAAGAAGAGGACTATCTAAAAAACAAATAAAATTGTTTTGATCATTTTAAGCCCCTTTTAGTTTGCACAAACAAAAGTCATTGTAATTTCAGGCATTTGTTGACTTTGATAATTTCAAAAAAAATAAAATTAATATTAAAATTTCAAAAAAATACACGGCAATAGAAAAATGGGTTATCCACAAGTATACAAGATTTTTAAATGAAATTACATCGTTAAGACACTCAACAGATGCACAAACGAAAACATATACCTTAAATTTTGTTGGGAAAATAAGATACCTCTTTTATAAAAAAACAAATTTGACCTAGTATTTCACAATGTCTATGAATAAAATTTGTATATATGGAAAGATAATTTAATTTCCCACGTTTCATATTCTTACACCATATTAAAAATGATTGTAAAAGTATCTTGAATAATGCTTCCATTTAACATATTGTTGGTTTTTAAGGTTTGCATTGCCACTAATGCGTCATGAGAGACCTGTTATCACTCTGTGATTGCCGGAGGTTGTTGAAGGGTAGAATAAATTGATAGAGGTAATTATCAAAACCACTTTTGAAGATGGGATCTAGCCCTGCCAACTTTAGAGATGGATCTCTCTGTAATATTTAGCTTTGTTTGAGTTTTTAACTGTTAGGCTAGTTATGATAGTCTGAATTTGTTTCTTTGTTTGTAATATTTGGCTGAAAGAATGCATTAATTTTCCATTGTGCTATGGGGTTTGTATTAAAGATAAGGATCAGATTCAAATTTTTACGAGGTTTTCTTCACAGGGAAGGGTTGTAAAATTCTTGGATCTATTGAAATTAAATGAGGTGGATAATACATAAAAGATATGAGAGTCCACTAAGCAAAGAAGCAGTTAAAAATTCCCTTACTCAATTTCAGATGAAAACATATAGATAATTAAAATACCATAAACAAAGTATAGAAGATAAATTATGTTCTATTGACTTCCTTTCAATGATTAGAATTTGAAATACATAAATGATCATAGAGAATAAGAAAAAATTCAACAAAGAGAGAGAGACATCACCAACAATCTCAGATAAGAATCCTGTGAACAAGCATGTTTTATTATTGTCCGATCCTTTGAAAAAATTACACAATAGCTCCTGGGTGCAAAAATCAATCCTCAATACTTTGAAGAAAGGAGTATTTATACAATTATTTGTTGGACAACTGAGAGGGTGGGGGGGAGGGGCTGAATCAATTGTTACCGTGCTTAAACAATTATGCTTCTTTTAAAATCTTTACAAGGAACTCAAAGATGATCACAATAATGCAGAGAAATAAACAGAGGCACATTCAGCATCAGTCACATATATGAGAAATACAGAGACAGATAATTCCCGAGGAAACCCATACAGGGTAAAAACCTCTTTTTCTTTATATGATAAGTATTATCTACATTCTTTACATTATCATACATATGCGCACCAACTCATTGTGAGGCTACAACCTCTGGTTTTGCAAGCTGCAACTTGCTGAGAGCACCAACTCTCTATTTTCTCTATCACCCACTAGAAGGAGGCACCAACCCCCTGGTTTCTCTAGCACCAACTAGAAGGAAGCACCAACTCCCTAGTTTGTCTAACACCAACTAGAAGGAAGCACCAAATCCCTATGTTCAAGCACCCACTTGAACCTTTGATCACACCAGTCCTCCCTAGCACCTCCCAACCACCCTGAATTATAAATTCTTTGTTACTAAAACTTGTTACAGTGATATAAATTATTCAATGGATTACCAGCCCTGTCGATGTTCTGTTACACTGCTCTGCCCTGTCTGCATCAATGTCTTCTGCACTCCCCTTGCACTTTTTGTTCTTCTGTATTTTATTCTCTCTACGCCATAGCCATTCAATGCACCATTCCTCTACTATCCATTTTTGCCCCTCCGCTCTACTATTCCTCTATTGTCTTTGTGCATGCAATATTCGCAATGCCTCTGCATGCTCACTCCGCGCCAAATTCCTCCACAACGTGAGTTCTCTGTCTGATCATCATCGTGACTCTTCAGCTTCTCTGGTCGTTTCCCACTCGTTCAGCATCACAGTATGTTATCTTGAGATTCCTCAGCCTCTCTGGCAGTTTGAGACTCTTCATCTTCTCTGTGACAGTTAAGCTCACTTTCTCTGTTTCAGTTACAGTCCTCAATGCTCATCCAGCTATCAATCGCCTCCACGAACATCTTCATTCCTCTTGAAGATTCCCAGAGACTCTTCACCTCCTCTGTCAATCATCCCTAAGTTTCTTTGAGTCATCTGGTAAAAACCATCTGTGGTTTCTGGCAGTTACATTGTTTCGTGCTAGAGTAGCCCTCCGATCTTGTTCAAATTCACCTGCACCGTTGGATTGATTCCAAGGAATCTTGCATTCATTTCGGCATTTTGGCTTTCGACAGTTCGACATTCGTGTGACCATGTGTCATGACATTCCCAGTCGCGATCCACGAAAAGGAGTTGGTTTCTCTATCTCTTTCCTCCATCTCTCGCTGATGTGACCAAGGGCTGTGACCATAGCCTTATTCATAAGGCACTTTCGTGATTTCACATTTCGTGAATCTGGAGATAAGGCATCTCGACTCTCCAAGTCGCAATCCCCGAAACCCCAAAATGGTGTGGGATCAACGGTCCCGATCAACACTTGATCTGATGGCTCAGATCATTTCGCGATTTCGACATTTTTGATGTTCAGTGTTCTTGTCACTACAAAGTCCTGATCCACGAAACTTCGAAATGGGGTCGGATCAATGGTCAAGATCACATCTTGATCTGACAATTGCGATTAAGTCATGATTTCGGGATTCCTGTGGTTATTATTCTTTGAAATCTCCAACTCTCGATACACGAATCTCCGAAATGGACTGGGATCAACGATCCAGATCAAACCTTGATCTGACGGCTCAGATTAAGTCATGATTCTGCATATTGCGATTTCAGGATTCTTGTGGTTATTATTCTTTGACAACTCCAACTCTCGATCCGCAAAACTTTGAAATGGACTGGGATCAATGGTCCAGATCAAACCTTGATCTGACGGCTCAGATTAAGTCGTGATTTCGCATATCGCGGTTTTGAGAGGTTAGGGAACCCCGTTCCTTTGACTCTCTAGTCAGTGAACTGACGATCTTTCCCCACATGTCCTGCCTGATGATGGACGGTCCTCCTTCTTTCAGGATTTTGTGAGCTCTCTACTCCTTGCACTTTAAAGAACGTGCAAGTTCTCCTTGATCTGATGATGGTCGGATCCCGCGCTTGGATTTAATGCCTGAGATCTATCCTCCTCATCAGCGCTCTCTTCTTGTCTACATTGAGATCTGACAGCCATCGTCGATGTTGTACTTGCCATCAATGACAAGCATACGCTGCCTGTAAAACATGGCAACATTATTTACATATGATCATATCATAAATCACTAGGATATTATGGAGAAAATATGTAAGTAATTAGATCTCAAATTACAAAATATAGGAATTCTCTTGATTTGTTCAGATCTTTAGTGTTGATTTTGTGGAAAGTGGTTGGTGATTCATATCTTTGACTTTGGCTGGCTTCTCCAAGATGACTCGAACCTCAAAATTTTCTTTACTAAAATAAAGAACATAGATCTTCCCATATCTTTTTACCCCGGATGGAAACCTTGAGTAACTTTTTGTATATCTCATCCATTTCAATATACTTGGAAAAAGTAGGCTTGGTGATAAAGATATGTTTTATCTTATGTTCAATACTCAGGTCCGGCTGTAATGTCTCTAGGAAATCTTTACAAGTAATTCTTCCTTGTATCCCTTCAAACTTGGAACTGTCCTTTTCCATTACACCGATCTTCTATTTGTAAGATGACAGAGTGATTATCGTGTCATTGAGTATTAATAATCCAGGGATACCTTTCTTGTGTAGTACTTCAATCTTACTGAAAAATATCTATAGTCCAATGTCCATAGCTTGCGCCTTCTCTTCTAGTTGCAACATCAATCCATTCTTGGTTAGGACCTTCTTGATCTCAAGGATGGTCTATGTCCTGTATTCAATCTCCATGTCTTCTAACTTCTGCTTCTTTTTGGAGTTTATGAATCTGATGAGTTTAGTGGCCTCTATAGGTCTTTCTCCTAGCTCTTCTTTGATTTTCCCAATTACTTCTCTAGCCTTTTGTACCATTTCATGTTGTTCAAATATGATCTATATGGATGGCCATATTTCTTCCATAAACTTGTTGATATCCACCCAGATGTTTTCCTTAGCTTCAGCTAACGTATTTTTCATGGCAGTCTCTTTCTGCAGTTGTTGTAGTTGTTGACTAAGCCTTTAAGACTTATGCATTTCTGCATGATGACTGTCCTGGAACATAGACTTCATCTCTTAGAGGTTTTTTACTTCTTCTTGCAGTTTTATGATCTCTTCTCCTTGGAGGGACATGTGTTCCATAGACTTCACAATTTTCTCAGATGCATCTGAAAATTGTACTACAAGATACCAGATATATAAAATATGCATAACATAAGTGAAATGCTAGAAATGACAGAATAACAGTAAAATATCCAGCATAATCTTCACAATACACAGAAATGATATACGAAATAGCAACAGAAATAACACTTTGAATCAGATAGCAATGTTCACAGGCCTCTTCGAGGGGGAAACCTCC
>ML780035.1:279172-327984 GCA_009831015.1 Picea engelmannii | reverse complement strand
GATGGGTGAACTGAAAAGGGAGCGGGCGGGGTCAGAAATTTTTGCAGAAAAATGATATGGGTAAAAGTGATAAGGGAAAATAGATGAATCTAATGGAATAGGTCTCAAATAATGGTGAAAAAATGGGTGAACTGAAAAGGGTGAGGGCGGGGTCAAAAATTTTTGCAGAAAAATGATATGGAGGAAAGTGATGAGGGCGAAGAGATGAGTCTAATGGAATAGGTCTCAAATAATGGTGGAAAAATTTCCAGACTTTTTTTAACAGCTGCGGGGTTATGCTTTGGTCTGAAGAATGCTGCAGTGCTGAAATCCCCAAATTCTAAACCAAAGAGTATTTACTTAGCAACCCGAATACAGATGTGGGTTAATAGATCTCGCCGGTTTAATTTGTTTATATTGTTGTTTATGTTCCCTAAGGGTTAGGTATTCAAGGGTTCTACAGAAAAGGGTTTTCCCTGTTCTATAGCTCTCTGATATACGTGCGGGGTCCAACAGTAGTACTCGGCCCAATATCTCAGAGCACTAACTAAGGAGAATAGACCGTACCCTTAGCCGTACTACCTGACTACCCAGGTACTAGAGAGTATCTTCCCGAGTGCTGTTCTTGGTGACACTATAGCAGTCCGGTGGTCGATAGGTTTATCTATAGAGGGCTTCAGGAAATCTAGGTCAGTCCGTACACATGTGCTGTCTGATGCGCTACCACTCGAAGGGGTACCAACAGGGGTTACAAGGGTGGCCAATAGACGTGCGCTTAAGAACCACTTGTATTTCCTGCATGTATGAATCCCTCAACCGCGGGTTTATGCGCGTAATGACAGATCTCTGTGGCTTAAAGACGTCGAAATACGTCTCTACCCTGAAAAAAAAATACCCACAATTTCTGCTAAGGAAAGTGCTCTGATACCACTTGCAAGATACCAGATATATAAAATATGCAGAACAGAAATGAAATGCTAGAAATGACAGAATAACAGTAAAATATCCAGCATAATCTTCACAATACACAAAAATGATAAACGAAATAGCAACAAAAATAACACTTTGAATTAGATAGAAATGTTCAAAGGCCTCTTCGAAGGGGCAACATCCAGTCGAGCAGCGCTCTGTTACAATAATATCCAAGCTAGGGTTTTTCATACCCTTGACCCTTATTTATACTAACTATGTCTATTAAGAGAAGTATCTAGAGGAAGATCCTTCTAGAAGCGAAAGCTTCTATTAGGTCTTCTTACATCTGCCTTATTCTGTTTTATTGAAAGGTCTTATTAATATTGACCTTTATTACATCCGAATACATTGATCTACCTATGTGCGGGTTAGGACCTTAACATGTACTGGGATTGCTAATGGAATCTTTACTGATGTAGCTACTTCTGTTGTTCTAACTCCTGTCAAAGGGACTGCCTCCAATGTGATAATGGAAATCTGTAGATTATGTTCTTTCTCCTTTATTAGTTTATCCATTTCATCTTCTATCTCTCTTATCCATGCATTCAGTTCCATGATAAGCTTGAACGTCTCCTCTTTGTGGCCTTCTGTTTCAACCACCTCTTTTCTTGTGAATCTTCAGTATCCGGAAGATTCAGTCTCTTTCTCAAGGATGTTATATCAACATTCTTCTTCTTAAATAATTCCTCATCCTCCTTGACATTTGATGGGCCATACCCAATCTTTAGCACGAATTCTTCTAGTGATTTGATCCTGTTGTCCTTGGCCAGAGAAAAGGTTTTCTCTAGTTTCAATTGGGACTAAACATTACTCAGAGACACCTGCAATTTTGAAGTAGCCAATGAGGTGTTTGTCAAAGTGGAGAATATCATCTCCCTTGTTTTACTGTGCATGTCCATTTTTTCCACTGAATGAACATCCTTCACATCAAACTCAAAAGAAGTCTTCTTGTAGTCAACAGTTGTCTTCGGATGTCGAACTCATTCTTACAGGAATTCCATTTTCATTCTTCCTTTCTCTGTGTCAAATGCTGAGCACAATATGTGTTGAGCAGTGGAGGTCTACTTCCAGAATTGAGAATATGTGTTGTTGTTTAGGAGTTCATTCCTCTGTTTGATTTTTTTGTGCTTGTCAAAGATATTTGACTCTGTTTTCTCATGGAATGATTCAAGTGGCATAGTAGTGTATGTTTTCTTTTAGATGAATATGTGGACACTATGAACTGAATTTATGAAAAGGTTGAGGAATGTGGTCCCTCCATCACTATGGTGGACTATATTTCTCGTTCTTTGAGTAGGTCTAGTGTGTGACTGGTTTGGCCCTTTTTCTATAGGCCTAGAATTCTTCAGCTGACACCTCTATGACTTGAGGGGAAAATTATTTCCTTTCTCTCTTTTATGTTTGTATTTGAGGTGTGTTGGTATGTGAATTAGTGGCAGGGATAGGTTGTTCTTTTGTTTCCAAAAAAGTGTTCTCTTTCCATTCTGTCTCGTTCATATATTTTTCCACCACTGGATTTTGTATGTGGGAATAAGCAGTGATCTTTTGTTTGACCCTGAGCTCTTAGATGACACAAAATGAGTCATAATTCCATGTGAAACTCTAAGTGAAACTCATCTTCTTCAAGAGATTGTCTGCATCTTCTCTTGCATCTATGAGGTTTCATATGAAAGTACCAATTTGGGTCTTAATTCTGAGTTGTTGTTTCTTCTTCACGAAAACAAAATGGATGTTATAAGAGTTCACCATCTGTCTAATGTATTCGAATGAAAAAATCCTTACAAAGAGATATTTTGGTAGTCTTCATGGTGGAAACTCACATCCATACAATCTTATTTCAGTGTGGTTTTGATATAAGTAACAATCTACTATTTTGGCTAGATGAGAGAGGTGAAGGATTCTCTGAAGTTCTTCACTCATCCTTGGCTCTGTTCTGCTGCTCAACATGAAAACCACTGGGTGATAAATATGGTCTATTAAATCCCTAAAGTGGAATTCAATTGAATTTTTCTTCACTAGTGAGGTCCATGAGGTCATTGACTATGGGTTTCCTTCCTGATCCAATTTCTGAAAAGCACATGGACACATGTTTGATTGAAAAAACAAGAATAAATACACCAGTGTTGATGAATATCTGAACATTCCTTCTGTTGAAAACCTGAAAACCTGATCATGTATGTTATCAACCAGAAACTGACTGAAATCAAATTGAACTGTGGCTTTTGTTCTATTGAAAAAATGGACAGAAAACCTAAGATAGGTTCATCTACCCATTCATCTAAGAAGTATCCTAACATATAAAAAAGAATAGAAATGATCTAGTTTTCCATGACAGAGAAGATGGAGGATGGGTAGGGAGGATTTTTCTAAGATGGAAGGTTGATGGTAAACTTGAAATATATAAATCTAGACTAGTAGTAAATGGGTTTTCTCAGATGGAACGTATATATTTCCATGAAAATTTTCACCAGTTGATAAGATTGTTTATGTTTTTGTTATGATAGCATTAGTTTATTTACTTGATCTTGAGGAAGATTACATTTTTACATGGAGATTTGGATGAGAAGATATATATGGAATAGCCATAAGGTTTTACTTAGGATCACAAAAGAAGTTTTTCATGCAATCTCAAGAAATCATTGTATGGCTTGAAGAAATATCCTAGGAAATGTACAAGAAGTTTGATTCCTTCATGGTCAGCCAAGTTTTACAAGAAGTGAGTATGACCATTGTATTTATTTTACAAGTTTTAAAAATATAATTTATTTATTATCGTGGTTTTACATGTTGACGACATGCTTAATGCAAGAAAAATAATGGTTGACATCAATAGATTAAAGTATCAGATGTCTAGGACTTTTGATATGAAGGTTATTGTAGCAACAAAACAAATCTTGGGCATTGAAATACAAAGAGACAAAAAAATGGTTATCTTTTGATTTCACATCATAAGTATGTGGAGAAGATAGTAAAGTGAAACCGATAAATATCAATTTGGCTTCCCATTTTATGATTTCTTTATATTTATGTCATGTAATAAAGAATAAAAGGATTATATGTATCGTGTACCATATGCTAGTACAATAGGAAGTTTAATGTATGCAATGGTATGTACGAGACCTAACATTTCACATGTAGTTGGTGTTTTTAGTAGATACATGGAAAATCTAGCTAAAGAACATTCAAAAGCAAGGAAATGAGTGCTTCTTTATTTTCAAGGCACAAGTGATTATTGTATCACCTATAATGGTTGAATTGATTTTGTCTAAGTTATGTTTATTCAGATTTTACAAGTGATTTTGAAATAAGGAGATCTACTTTAGGGTACGTATTTACTCTTACAAGAGAAAGAGTTTGTTGGATGCCAAAGCTTCAAAACATGGTTTCGTTATGCACTAATAAGTACAAATATATAGTTTACATGGGTGGAAGGAGGCAATTTGGTCAAAGGGTATAGTGAGGGAGTTTGGAAAAGAATATGACAAGGTAAATGTAATGTTAAAATCGAAATTTTCTTGTATTGAAAATATGAATGTAACGGTGGTGTTGTGGTTCGTATAACCAAGACCGTTTTTGAACTCATGTAATGGAGGGAGTTCTTCAACTAATGTAATGATGTAAACTATTGTATATATATGAATCCTCAAGAGACATTTAAAACTTTGAATCTTGGTGAATAATAAGATACAAATACCTTTTGCAATGAATGTTTCGTTGAGGAAGTGTGAGGTTTTTACCTCGTAAATCTTTGTGTCTTTTTAATGTGTGCTTGCTAATTTATTTATCATTAATTTCAAGTGTTGAAATTCGTATATTCCTCTTTCAGTTTCAACATTATATGATCTCATTTTCCTCTTTCAATTTCAAAAATATATTCTCTCATGCTCTTATGTACATAGTTACCAAGTATATGACAGGGAAAACGTTAATAGGAAGATTTTTCGATTCGAAAAAAATTTGGCATAAACTCTCTATTATTCTTTGCCAATTGCAAAATCCATCATATAGATTGGAATTGAGAGCACAAATACTTTCCAAAATCACCACCAACCATTTGATCATTGTCATCAGACGCTACAGTGATAGGTCTATCCCTCCAACCCTCGCTAGAAACCCTAAAATTCTAGACCATCATATGCTACCAAAAAACCGAGACTTGTTGTGCAAACGAATCAAATTTCAAAAACAAATTGACCTAGTCAAACGATTTAATGAATTTCCAACTTCATTTAGCCGATTCAAATGAATTTGGTAACTATGCTTATATATGCTCTCGTGAAAGAACCTCGTCCTACTTTAATGGGGTCGTCTACCATCACACTATCCATCTCTCTCATTGTGAAACCTTAATGCGATAGGCGCCCTTGATCACCTAACCCTTTCTTCATATGTTTGACTTCTTCGCACGGTTTCTTCGAATGATTCTTCCCCAAACCAGTTCCCGAATGATGCATTTCCTTGTAGTTATACCTCTATTCCAATGAAATAAAACGCCACATTTGAATAACATTAATCATCTAAAATTCTCATATATGCGATAAACATATGTCTATCCTAGAAAACAAGTTAAGCAACCATCATTAAGTTTGTTTTCAACATATAGTATAAATGGAATGAAAATGCTAGTTAAACATGTATCCTAGAATAACCATATGACAATAATCAACCCTATAAAATAATTATATGAAATCAATTTTATTTCAACATATAAAATAATCATATGGCATCAATATATAGTTCTTGATTCCACAATATTCCATGTCCACAATTATAATAATATCATAAATTATTAAAAACTAAAATAATATGTCTGATTGACAAAATTGAGGTGCTACAATCAATATATATATATATATATATATATATATATATATATATATATCACAGAAGAGACACTAGCACAATGTGCATTTGATATACAAATGGAAGTAAGAAAATGGGATCCTATGTGTAAGAAATGACTCTAGTGATTTATGTGAAGTATCAATCCAGATCTATTCTTCAGTTCCCTTACGGGAAATATTTTATTAAGTATGAGTACCCTGAGCAACACCCCGCAAGGCAAGGAGGCCAATCATACTGAAAATTGTTGAAATATTACTGGAAGCAATTTAGAAATCCATCATATAATTTTTATAAATGTTATCTTACGGGAAATATAGATGATATACCTTCAGGACCAGAGCAACACAAAATAAGCAACGATTAAGTATAACTAGCCTGAGAAACACCCAACAAGGCCTGGAGGCCAATCATACTCGAGATGGTCGAAAGTTGGCTGGAAACAATGTAGAAATCCATGATACAGTTTTGATAAATGTTCTCTTACAAGAAATATGGGAGAAATCGCTTTAGGAGCCGAGAAACAAATAATAAGCAATGATTAATTATGACTAGACAAACCAACACCCAACAAGCCTAAGAGGCCAATCATGCAACATATGGTCAAAATCTTACCCATTGTTCTGATACTTGCTAGGTTAAAAGATGAAAAAAAAGATTTAATTTTTATTAGAAGAAGTTGCACAAAATCATGAGTGTATGTTTATAAAAATGGTAAAACCATAATGGTAAAACTTAATTGACTAAGCGATCAATGAAGGTTGCATAGGAATGCTTCACAAAAGAATAAGCATCTATTACATGAGTTTAAAAAATGTGTAACAACACATGTAAGCTACAACCAGGTGTTTCAACAATGTGTTTTGGTCGCGTGTTTCAGCAGCGCATGTAAGCTACAAAGAGGTGTTTCAACAACATGTTTCAACAATGTGTTTCAACAAATAATAAAAGGCTATTACAACAAAAAATATCAAGTAAATCACTCTTGCATCTTACAAAAAGATTGATACTATGTTCTACAACAATCTTTTCAATAGGTGTTTTAGCAGAGAGTAAAAATGAATTTACAGACAAAAACATAGTTATAACACAAGCATGGGAATCATAATAGCAGACTAAAAAAACATATTACAATAGAAAAATGACTTCACTGAATCCTTCCCTACAACAATAAATCCACCCATTACTTATGTACTAAATCTAAATAACATTCGACAACAAAACACTGCAAAACTTTAAGGATTTAACTGAAGTTTTCAAACAATAAACATGGTATGCATGCTTACAAAAAATAAATTACTCTGCAACAAATCATCATGAGTTTACAAACTCAGATACAAACATAAACAAAGTATAAAATCCCTTGATAACACTCTATTTCTTCTCTATGTCTATGTATACTTGTGCATTTATAAAATTTGAATTACATGGATGTATATATATTGATTCGATAAGTCAGTTAGCTTTCCCCTTTTCTATACCTAAGTCGAATTTGTATTTTCCAAAACATTAATATCTAATTGCCCCTTTGAAATTTGATCAGCTAGAAATGAAACGGTGCGGCGATGATGATCATTAAATGAATAAGGAGGTTATAATAAATTTATGGGCGGTGGTATCTCTTCTAAATTTGATTGATTGGGATAAGTCATCTTTTTGGCGGTGGAAAGATTAATTTCTAATATTCTCCCCCTAAATCATTTCACCGAAAAATAAAAACTCTGCAGTATTACAGTTCACAAGCCCCAATGTTCTTTCTGTGTATTTCAAATAATTCCTTGGCTAAGGACTTTGTAAATATGTCTTCAAAATGATCTTCAGATTTGCAAAACTCTACAAAAATTTCATCATTGTTTATCAGCTCTCGAATAAAATGATATTTTTGATCAATATGCTTAGTTTTCATGTGGAAAAAATGATTACGTGATAGTGCAATGGATGATTTATTGTCACAGAAAATATGAGTTGGTTCTTTATGTTCATGCAAGAATTCTATCACAATCCTTCTCATCGATAGTTGTTGTTGCTGCAACATGCTCTACCTCAACAGATGATAATGTCACAATGGGTTGCTTCATTGAAACCCAAACTACAATGCCTGATCCAAAGATAAACACAGATCTTGATGTTCTCTTCCTATCATCTACGCTACTTGCAAAATCACTATTCGTATATCCAATCAACTTAAAATATGAATTTGATGTATAATGAACACCATAATTAGTTGTTCGAGCAACATATCTTAGGATACGTTTT
Organism: Picea engelmannii; assembly: GCA_009831015.1. Lineage (NCBI taxonomy): Eukaryota > Viridiplantae > Streptophyta > Pinopsida > Pinales > Pinaceae > Picea > Picea engelmannii. The sequence continues at coordinate 319,935 of ML780035.1, read as the reverse complement.
CCATATTGCCAATGGGTGCTCTTCGGAGTCTCCATAAATATAGAAATCAAACTTACAACAAACATAATATCAGGCCTTATTGTTGTTAAATATATAAGACTTCCAATGAGTCTTTTATATAGAGTCAAATCAACACATGACCCCTCATCCTTCTTACTGATTTTTGTGCCAGTTGCAATTGGTGTTACAATTGGTTTACAGTTCACCATCCTGAACCTTTTCAATATGTCCTTTTCATACTTATTTTGAAAAAAAAAAATACTGTCTTCAAATTGATTTACTTCAATGCTTATACAATACTTCATCATTCCTAAGTCAATCATTTCAAACTCAGTTTTGATGGTTGTCTTAAACTCATCTACTGAAATATTTCTGACGAAAATCAAATCATCAACATACAAGCATACAATCAAGAGTTTACCTTCGTAATTTACCTTTGTATACATAGTTGGTTCACTTGCACTCAAGTTGAATCCTTCAATATTCAAGTATTCATCAATTCTGCTATACCATGCTCCAAGTGCTTTCTCCAATCTATACAGTGTTTTATTTAACATGTATACCTTACCTTCTTGTCCATTAATATCATATACTGGACGTTGTTTCACATAAACCTCTTCTTCCAGAAAACCATTTTAAAATGAAGATTTTACATCCATTTGGTACATGCACCATTTATTATGAGCAGCAATGGCTAACACCATTCTTACTGTAACAAGCCTAGCTGCAGGTGCAAAATTTTCATTATAATCAATACCGAGTTGTTGACTGAATCCATGAGATACAATCCTTTCCTTATGCTTCTCAACTTCACCTTCAAAATTTAAATTAGTCTTGTAAATCCATACAATCAAGAGTTTACCTTCATAATTTACCTTTGTATACAGAGTTGTCTCACTTGCACTCAAGTTTAATCCTTCAATATTCAAGTATTCATCAATTTTGCTATACCATGCTCTAGGTGCTTGTTTCAATCTATATAATGTTTTCTTTAACATGTAGACCTTACCTTCTTGTCCATCAATCTCATATACTGGAGGTTGTTTCACATAAACCTCTTCTTCCAGAAAATCATTTAAAAATGTAGATTTGACATCCATTTGGTACATGCACCATTTATTATGAGCAGCAATGGATAAGACCATTCTTACTATATCAAGCCTATCTACAGGTGCAAAATTTTCATTATAATCAATACCGGGTTGTTGACTGAATCCCTGAGCTACAAGCCTTTCCTTATGCTTCTCAACTTCATCTTCAATATTTAACTTAGTCTTGTAAATCCATCTAACACCAATAAAAAATTTATCTTCATGCAAATGTACGAGTTACCAAGTGTTATTCCTTTCTATGGCATCGATTTCTTCATTCATGGCTTCTACCCAAACTTCTTTCTTAACAACATCATCAAAATTTACAGGATCATATGGAATTAATGCAAAATTTGAAACTTGATCTACTTCATCATTTTGCTCACATAGTTCTTTTAAACTTCTAGTCTTCTCACCTCTAATTCTATTTCTTAATTAAGCTGAAGTAGGATTTGATTCATCGCTTACCTTTGATCCTTTGTGTTGTCCACCATGACCTAATGGTTCATCATGCTCATATGTTCTGGGCATTCTTAGTTGTGATGGGGTGACTCCTGGTGATTTTATTACATGAGTTCTTGTTGCAGGTGCATGCGACTATGGAATCAATTTTCCACCTTGTACGTCCTTCTCATCTCCACCATCATCTTCATGAGATATTTCAGCTTCCCCTAATGCAATTTTATCAATGCTACAATCCCAAGCTTCTTCTTCCTTGAACTCAACATCTTTGTTGATAACATACTTCTTGGTGATGGGATTATAGATTTTATATGCCCTCGAATCCTCACTGTATCAAACAAAGACACTTTTCTCACTTCTTTCATCCAACTTTCTCCTCATCTCTTCATGTACATGTGCATAATATACACACCTGAAAATCCTCAAATCAGATATGTTGTTATTCTTACCACTCCAAGATTCTTGCGAAACTTGGTTCTTTACACTCTTAGTTGGAATTATGTTCATAACATATAATGAACAAACAAATGCATCACCCAAATATTAATTTGGAATATGATTCTGCTTCAACATACTTCGATCCATATGCATAATGGTTCAATTCTTCCTTTCAGCTACTCCATTCTACTATGGAGTATAACGACTAGTAAATTGTCTCTTACTTCCATGATACTGACAAAACTCCATGAAATCAAATAGCATATACTCACCTCCTATGTCTGATCTCAAGACTTTGATATATTTTTCACTCTCCTTTTCAACCATAACTTTAAACCTATTAAATATATAAAAAGATTCAGACTTCTGCTTCAACAAATAAACCCAAATTTTTTGACTAAAATCATCAATAAAAGTCATAAAATTGACATTAAGAGTCAATGCAGATGTTTGCATTGGTCCACATAAGTCTTTGTGAAAACATTCCAATGGAGCTTTAGCCTTGTATGAAATTCCATAAATAAATTTATCCCTGTGATGCTTTACAAGTATACAACTCTCACATGAGCTTGTTGGTTGCCGAATAGTGAGCAATCCCTTCACCATTTTCTTCTTCTGCAGTAAATATAAACCTCCAAAATGTAAATGGCCATATCTCAAATGCCATAAACATGACTCATACAAACCTTTACCTTTATAAGCATTCAAAGATTTAGTCAAATCATTTGTCGTAATAAGTGGAAATATTCTAGTCATCTGTACTCTGGAAATCAACTACTTATTTGGATACTTATCATAAATTGTACATACCTTTTTCTTGAAGAACACTCTGTTCATTTTCTCTATTAGTTGTCCAACACTTAACATATTTCATTTCATACCAGGTACATAATAAACATCATCTCATCATTCTTAGTAAAAAAAAAAATCACACCTTTACTCTTACCTTACAGTCATCACCCAACTTTACCACAGACTAAATATTGGTATCTAAATTGAAAAATATGTTTTTATTTGCAGTCATGTGATTGCTACATCCACTGTCCAAAAAAAATAATCATTTGCACTTTCCTGGGTGACATTAGAAGTCAAAAACACAGGTTTTTGATCATCCTTTGACTCCTTTGTCATGTGTGCAGACTGCTTTCCAAAATCTTCTTGCTTCTTCCAACACTTGTTAGCATAATGTACAAATTTCTTACAATACTAACATTGTACCTTAGATTTATCATACCTCTGATTTCCTTTCTTCTAGGATCTACTACTACTCACCCTTAAGCTAGGAGGATTCTGTTGAGTTTTCTCCTTAGATTCTGAATCACTTTTGTTGTCTCTTTGACCAACAAATTGACCTCCTCTTCCTCTACTACTAGACCTTCCTCTGCCTCTTCCAATAGTAACATGAAACTAATACATGAAGGAATTCTCTAATGGATTATCATATATAGACATCCTGGATTCATGAGAAATTAGATAACCAATTAATTCATCAATTGGCATAAGACTAATATCTTTAAATTCTTCTATGGATACAACTGTGAATTCAAACTTCTGTGGCAAAGATATGAATACATTCTCAATTAATCTCTTGTCTGAGAGGTCTTCACCATACCGCCTTACATAATTCACAACATTCATGACTTGAGTCATGAAACTATCAATTGACTCGTTGTCCTTCATCTTCATATTTTCAAAGTCCCTTCTCAAATTCCCAGCCTTGACAATCTTCGTCTTGGATACACCTTGATAGCTAGTTTCAAGAGTGTTCGAAGCTTTCTTTGAAGATACTGAACTTGACAACTTCAAATATATGCTTTCAGTCAGGCCTTGTTGAATAAGACCGAGAGCTTTGTTGTCTTTCTTTATGCTCTCCTTCAACAAAATCCGTTCAACATTTTTCAGAACCATTTATGCTTCTTGGTCAATAGGCTCTAGATAACCAATAATAAACTCTCAAAGATCTTGAGAATGAAGAATTGTTCTCATTCTGATCAAACCAAGAACCATAATTTCTTTCATTCAAAAAAGGAATCATTATGTGTATTCATTTCAAATCAGATTCCAAATCACTATATTCAGTTACAACGAGGAACTATAAATATTACTAGCTCTGATACCACAATGAAGGATGCAAAGGAATGCTTCACACAATAATAAACATCTATTACATGAGTTTCAGCACTGTGTAACAACACCTGTAAGATACAACCATTTGTTTCAGCAACATGTTTCAGTCACATGTTTTAAAAGTGCATGTAAGCTACAACGAGGTGTTTCAACAATGTGTTTCATCACGTGTTTCAAGAACATGTTTTAGCACATGTTTCAGCAAGTAATAAAAGACTATTATAGCAAAAAAAATTAAGTAAATCACTCCTACATCTTACACAAAGATTGATACTCCATTCTACACCAATCTTTTGAACATGTGTTTCAACAGAGAGTAAAAATGACTTTACAACCAAAAAATAAGTTATAACAGAAACATGGGAATCATAACAACACACTAAAAACACATGTTACATAAGCAAAATAACTTTATTAAATCCTTCCCTACAATAGTAAATCCACCCAATACTTATGTACTAAATCTAAATAGCATTCTACAACAAAACATTGCACAACTTTAATGATTTAACTAGAGTTTTCAAAAAATAAATAGAGTATGCAAGCTAAAGCAAAATAAATTGCTCTGCAACAAATTTGAACATCATCATGAGTTTACAAACTCAGATACAACATAAACAAAGTATAAAATCCCCTCATAACACTATAAAAAAAAAGTTGTCAATTTCTATTTCTTCTCTATCTCTATGTATATTTGTGCATCTATAAAATATGAATTACATGGATGCATATATACTAATTCAATAATCCTATTAGCTTGCCCCTTTTCTATATCTAAGTTGAATTTAGCTTTTCCAAAACATTAATAGCTCATTACCCCTTTGAAATTCGATTAGCCAATAAATTTCTCGGCGGTGGTATCTCTTCAAAATTTGATTGGCTGAGATAAATCTTCTTTTTGGCAGTGGAATGATCAATTTCTAACAATCAAGTGATGGAGAGGAAGTCATCATTCCTGGTTATGTGTGAATTTAAATTAATATATCAAAAGTTGTTTTAGGTCTTACTAAAAAACTAAAAAACTATTTCAATCTAAATAATATTTAAAAAAATCAGTCAACCATATCTTTACCACCAAAATTTATCCCATTGATTTAACCAAAACTAAATAACTATTTCAACCTAAACAATATTTAAAAAAATCAATCAACCATATCCTTACCACAAAAATTAATCCCATTCATTTAACCAAATATTATATTATTGTTTGCAACTATTCATTTAATCGTAAAAATAGCGATCGAGGAACAATCTCTGTACTTTGGCACATTTGACCATTTAATCCTTACTTTAATAACCATAATAGAAAACTTGATGAATCCATTCATATATGTCGGGCATATGCGAGCACTATTAACAAACTAGAAATAACAATCGAGGAACAATCTATGTAATTTGTCGCATTTCCCACTTCCTGTTCATGAAATGTTTTTAATCCCAGTGCGCTTCGGAACTCACTTTTTGTCCATACTTATCTCCAACGCATTGAACTAAAAGTTTCTTTAATCATAATGCATTGCAGTTCGATATTTTTTGTCCATACTTATCCCCACCACATTGAACACAAAGTTTATTTAATCAATCAGAGTGTATTTTGCTACCTTTTCTACATACTTATATCCAACACATTGAGCTAAAAGTAGCCACATTAAAATTTCGGACACTTCTTGTCCATTCTTATGTCCAACACATTGAAGTGAAATATGATATTTTTTTGGCTGTATGTTAAGGGGTTGTCCAATTTCATTAAATTCCATATGGGGTTTGTCCAAATTCAATGAACGTTATATAGGATTGCCCACGATCATCTAAGCATTTTCATATCATCTATGTTAAATATAATGTAACCTCAACAGGCTGATTGTACACTGCCAGCTGTCCTGGCTAGTTGTACTTTCTATTATTGATTTGCTTGAGCCTATTTAGCTCAGTTATTTCCCTTTGCATAGAATTCTCTTCATTAACTCTTCTAATTGTACTCTTCTTCATACATTCTAATATACTGTTTTCTGTTCTATTCTTTTCTCTCTGCATTTCTTGCTTCACAATTTATCATGGTATCATAGCTATAGAAGTAAGCCTCTTCCCACAGGCTGGAGAGCAACACGATCCTCAAATAGCGCAGATCTACACGGATCTTGAGAGCATTCGACACAGACTTTTCACAAGGCTTGGAGAGTTGTTTGTCATACTCTCGGAAGATCCTCACAGGTAACTTCCATGAGGAAGAAGACCATCATACACTCAAATATCAGCGTAAGAAGCTCACACGAGGTCGTAGAGCGCACTACGCTCAAAAGTTTCAAGGAAGAAGAGATCGAGTAGGAAGAAACAGTAAAGATTCTTGTTCATTTTTCAAAGAATCATCAAAGATTCATGAAGAAGAACTGTAGGACGTAGGAACATTTGAAGAACTCAAAGAATTCATTCAAATTTGTTAAAGATTCCTGCAGAAGGCAGAATCGTTTAAAGATTTATGGGAATTCTCTCAAATCTGTCAAAGATTACGACAGAGAACAAAGAACTTGTGAAATTCTTTCAAATCTTTGAAAGATTCACAAATTTTTTCTTCCGCAGGAGAAAAATCCTTGCAAAGGCAGTAAAGATCACGTCTCATGTGCAAAGAATAGCCATTGAGGCCGTAAGATTCGTCCTGCGAACAGATCCAGAGCGAGAATCCAATTCAGAAGGGACGAGGAGAGTGCAGAAAAGGCGAAAGAATTTCAGTCGTTAGATCTTGCGCAGAGGACCGACAACCATTGGATCCGTGAGAAAGTGCACGAGGTTTAGTCCTCTGAAGTGCACTGGAGAAATTTCAACTTGTGAAGTCGCTAAATCCCGACATCATTTGGACTGTCCATCAAGAGACACGTGGCAAGATCTCGGCATGTCGCTGACTCGCAAGGTGTAAAGGTCAGAAGACTGCCGTGAGAATTCATGAATCATGAAATTCCGAGTCCTTCTGGACCGTTGGATCGTGAAAGATCGTGAGCTGTTGATCTGATCCGATCGCGAAATCGGGGATCGGGAGTTGGACGAGCGAAGGAGACTGCTCTCTAAAAATCCGATACGCGAAATCCCGACATCACATATCGCGAAATACCGAGAGGATTGTGAGCTGTCAATCTCAGAGGACAGGTGGCAGTAGATCCAATCCATCACTCCATCGACATTTCGTAGTTCGGGATATCGGAGGTCTTGTTGACAAAAGACACTCCACGACAAAAGTCGTGAAATTGCGATTCACGAAATAGCGATAAGATCACAGGCGTCCATTTTTTTGGACACGTGGCGGACATCGAAGAAACCGTCGGCATCTCGGAAATCGGGGTTCTCAGTTGACAGGGAACTTCGAGTCGCAAGTCGCGAAACGACAAGGACCGCCCATCTTGAGGGGACGCGTGGCGTAAATCCGAGGGCTTCGAAAAAAATCCCGATAGGAGAGTCCATCGGCATTCCAGGATGCGAAAAATCGCGGATCCTAGAGATGAGACGTTCGGAACATATCAAATCGTGAATTCGCGAGGAGAGTTTAGGACCGTCCAATATAGGAGGACGCGTGGCAGAGATCAAAGCAATCGGGAAATTTCCCGAAAGGAAAGGTCATCCATCGTGAAATCGAGAATCAGGAAATCAGGGATTCCATGGACAAGAGGTCCAATACATTTCGACTCTCGAAACCCCGAATCCTGATAAGAGGTTTGACTGCGGTCTTATGAGTTCTGGTCATAAGATCTGGACCGTCAGATCTTCAGCAGATCTGGACCGTTGAGTTGTCCAAAGGCAAATTTCACATTTCGGCAAATTGAACGACAAAGAACCAAAAAATCCCATAGAGATTTAACATTAAGGCACGTGGTCACATTGAACAGAGACTAAGGGCCAATTCAAGGCCGATAAGCTCTCATCAGCAATCAACATTTGAAGCGTTCAGAGGACTCGTCTAAGAAAGTCCTGAGGTCAAATCTCGCGAAGACAGAAACTCACGACGTCGACACTCGCCAAATATTGCAACACAGCGTTCCGAAATACCTACAAACTAGCAACGGACCTGGGTTTAAGCAAAAGAAAAAGGTAAATATGAAATTTCCCTCTATTTTTTTTGCAAAATTTTTAAATATATGGCGTCGTCTAGTAATTTAGGACCAACACAGGGTCCGATTCTTCTTGGAAAGAACTATGAGTTATGGTCTCTTAGGATGAAATATTTCTTGCAAGGACAAGAGTGCTAGGATCCAGTGGATCATGGATATGTGGAACCAGATCCAGCAGACCTGTCTGCCATGACAAATCAACATAAAATTGCTCAGGCAACTCAGAGAAGCAAAGAAAATAAAGCTAAGTTTTGGATTCAAAATTCTGTGGATGACTCGATTTTCTCAAAAATCACAGGCGCTGGTACTTCCAAACAGGCCTGGGACATCCTTAAATCTTCCTACCAAGGAAATGACAGGGTCAAAAAAGTTAAACTGCAGACCTTGAGGATGCAATTCGAGACTCTAAGGATGACAGAGTCAGAAAATGTGGATCAGTTCATGACCAGAGTCATGGGCATCGTCAACCAGATCAGACTAACAGGTGAAACCATCACTGATCAACGAATTGTTGAGAAAATTCTCAGAAGTTTACCCAAGAAATTTGAAATGGTTGTAACATCAATCCTTGAATCCAAGGATCTGTCTAGTTTTTCAACAGATGAACTAATTGGTTCTCTGGTGACACATGAGACCAGACTGCATCTCATAGATGAGTCAATCTCCAATGCTTTCAAAACTCAATTCTCCTTCAGGAGAGGGAGAGGCAGAGGAAGAAGTAGAGGTCACCAAGGAAGAGGGAACAATCCAAATAACCCTCACTCCAGTGGAGGTAATAGACAACAGTATCCGAATCAAAATTTCCAAGGTCAAAGACAACAACAACAAAATCAACATCAAAATTTCCAGCCTCAAAGAGGTAGAGGGAGAAGATCAAATGACAAATCAAGCATTCAATGCTATTACTGCAAGAAGTATGGGCACTATGAATTTGAATGCAGGAAGAAGCAAGTAGATCAAATCTCAGGCAGACCACATGTGTCAAATCACACGGGAGAAAACTCAGGAGGTATGTTTCTCTCATGCCACAAGACTGAACAACAACCTAAAGATCTCTGGTTGTTGGACAATGGATGCAGTAATCACATGACAGGTAAAAAAGAATTACTTTCATGCATTGGTTCTTCAATCTCATCTGATATTACACTTGGAAATGATTACTTAGTCAAGGTTCAAGGAAAAGGAACTGTTCCTATTCTTACTAAACAGAATGTCAAGAAAGACATAAACAATGTCTATCATGTTCCAGATTTGAGACATAATTTGTTGAGTGTAGGAAAACTCATTGAACATGGCTATAAGGTACTTTTTTAGGGAGCATCTTGCAAAATATATGACAAAATCCCAAGAAGAAAATTGATTTCTGAAATCCATATGACTCCAAATAGGATGTTTCCCCTTACCCTCAGAACTGCAAATCTGAGTCAACCATATGCAAAAAGTTCATCAACCCTGAATGAAACAATGGTTTGGCATACAAGATTTGGACATCTACCATTTCAGAGTCTAAGTCTTCTTCAGAAGAACTCCATGGTCAAAGGTCTTCCTATATTTAAAGAGAAAATTCCCCCATGTGAGTCTTGCATACTTGGAAAACATAAGAGAACTAGTTTTCCACAGTCATCAAATCAAGCCAAACAACATCTTGAACTTGTTCACACTGACCTATGTGGACCAATGCAAACATAGTCAATAGGTGGTAGTTTTTACTTTCTAACGTTCATTGATGATTTTGGCAGAAAAATATGGATCTATTTTCTCAGACACAAGTCTGAAACTTTTGCAAAATTCAAAGAATTCAAGGCAGAAGCTGAAAAACAGAGTGGCAAATATATCAAAGCACTCAGGTCAGACAAAGGAGGAGAATACAACTCTAGAGAATTTTCAAATTTCTGCAAATCACAAGGCATTATTATGCAAACAACAACCAGGTATACTCCACAACAGAATGGAGTGGCTGAAAGGAATAATTAGACAATAATGAATATAGAAAGAACGCTTCTTAAAGAGAAAAGTTTGTCAAATAGGTTTTGGGCTGAAGTAGTAGCATGCTCAGTTTATCTCCTGAATAGATCTCCAACCACAAGTCTAAAGATGAAAGTCCCTCAAGAAGCATGGAGTGGGACAAATCTCAATGTTGCACATCGAAGGACATTTGGATGCATAGCATATGCTCACAGACCTTCCGAATTAAGGAAGAAATTGGATGACAAAAGTGAGAAATGTATTTTCACTGGATATACTGAAACATCTAAAGCTTACAGGATTTACAATCCAATAACCAAGAAATTAATTCTCAGCAGAGATGTAAAATTTCTGGAAAATCAATTATGGAATGATTAAGAAAATCAACAGATGGACAGTCAAAATCCATTGCTGTCAAGTTCTGAAAATGCAGAAAATTCAGGACAACAAGTACCTCAAACTATTCTTCCAAGATTGCAGGTACAAAGACAACCTGAAAATTCTCAAGATAACTCAACTTCCAGCAGAGAATCATTCTTTGAACCACAAAATCAGAGAACTTGAAGTTTGAGAGAAATCCATCAGCAGTTGGATGAATTTGAACAACACAACCTTTTTTCTTTAATATCATGTCAACCTACATCCTTTAAGGAAGCAACTAAGGAGCAACATTGGGTTCAAGCCATGAACCAAGAAATTGACTCCATTGAGAAGAACAAGACATGGGATCTTTTTGATTTTCCAAGTCACAAGAAGAGTATTGGTGTCAAGTGGGTTTACAAAACTAAACTCAATGAAAAAAGGCAGATTGAAAAACACAAGGCAAGACTTGTTACCAAAGGATTCTCACAACAACCAGGTACTGATTATGGTGAAACGTTTTCTCCAGTAGCAAGATTAGACACTGTAAGGACTCTATTGGCCATAGCAGCACAACACAAATGGCAAGTATACCAGATGGATGTCAAGTCATCATTCATGAATGGTTTCTTAGAAGAATAATTTTATGTCGATCAACCACCTGGATTTGAAGTCCAAGAGCACCCAGCCAAAGTATATCGGTTGAAGAAAGCCTTGTATGGCTTAAAGCAAGCTCCAAGAGCTTGGTACAACAAAATTGACACTTATCTGATCAAAAGTGGTTTCAACAGAATCCAAAATGAGCCAACTCTTTACACCAAAATAGATCAACACGATAAACTTTTGATTGTATGTTTATATGTTGATGACATGATCTATACAAGAAATCTTGAGTTAACAGATTTTAAACATGACGTGCAATCTGAGTTTGAGATGACAGATCTTGGCATAATGAAATATTTTTTAGGGATTAAGGTTAATAAATCAACCAAAGACATTTTTGTCTGTCAGCAAAAGTATGCAGCAGACATCCTCAAAAGATTTCACATGGAAGAATGCAATCCAACAGAAACCCCTATACCCCTAGGCACAAAATTGAGCAAGAATGATGAAGGTCCTACAGTGGACTCTACCCTGTACAAAAGTTTAGTAGGCAGTTTGTTGTATATTACAACAACTAGGCCTGACATTATGTATGCAACGAGCCTTGTTTCTAGATTCATGGAATCTCCAAAAGATTCTCATTGGAAAATGGAGAAACGAATTCTGAGATATGTTGCAGGAACTCTCAATTTTGGCTTATGATACACTAAATCTGATAGTAATCAACTTTCTGGTTACACAGACAGTGATTTTGCAGGCAGCCTAGATGACAGGAAAAACACATCTGGACATGTTTTTCAACTGGGCACAAACCTCATCTCATGGGCATCAAAGAAGCAACCAATTGTTTCAATATCTTCTGCAGAGGTAGAGTATGTTGCTGCTACCTCAGCTTCGTGTCAAGCTGTGTGGCTAAGAAGAATATTGAAAGATATGTCACATACAGAAAATGATCCAACTCCTATTTTCTGTGACAATACATCAGCAATTGCTTTATCCAAAAATCATGTGTTTCACAAGAAAAGCAAACACATTGACACTCGTTTTCACTTCATATGCGAGCTAGTCAATAATGGTGATATTGCACTACAATTCTGTGGTTCTCGAGATCAGCTTGTTGATATCTTTACAAAGCCACTGGGAAAATCGGTTTTTGATTTTCAGAGACAACACTTAGGCATAATCAGTGCTGATGTTTGTAACTGTTGAGTTTAAGAGGGAGTGTTAAATATAATGTAACCTCAACAGGCTGATTGTACACTGCTAGTTGTCCTGGCTAGCTGTACTTTCTATTCTTTATTTGTTTGAGCCTATTTAGCTCAGCTATTTCCCTTTGCATAGAACGCTCTTCATTAACTCTTCTAATTGAACTCTTCTTCATACATTCTAATATACTGTTTTTTGTTCTATTCTTTTCTCTTTGCATTTCTTGCTTCACAATTTATCAATCTAAGCATTTTCAGTCAAGGAGGAATTAAAATCCTCCGCATTATGTTTTTGATGATGGGTGGAATGTCGATATGAAATATGGGTAGAGTGTCTACTGAAAAGGTTAGATATTTTTTTAGACATTTTTAAACCAAAAATACAATTCAATCCAGAAATTTTTTACCCTTATGATTATGATTAACTATGATTAATTGTGAAAACTTTGCATTATCAATTTGTTTTATAACACTTTTTTCCATATGCTATTTGTCCAAATTCAATAAACGTTACATACGATTTCCAACGGTCATTGAACCCTAGTATCATTTTCAGTACTGCACATGGGATTGCACACGGTCATTGAACCTTGTGAGCCTTCTCAGTACTGCAGGCACTGGAGATTACATGAAGTTCTAGAGTTGCAACAAATATGAAAACAAAGATCCAAAACTTTTCAAAGAAATCGAAGATCCAATTTTTTTTTTTATCCAATTTATAATAAATAAAAAAATACTTAAAAAAAAAACAATTCATTGATCCAAAAATAAACCCTCAAACATGATCCCGAAAATACATTTATAGGATTTACAATAAAAAATTAAAACACGTCAAAAATCGTCTAATGATCCAAAAATAAACCCCTAAAGATGATCCCCAATCCAATGAGGACACAAGTGATGACTAAACGCTTCGGTCGAGTGGCGGCATCGAGTCGCCCAACGTCCACTAAAATCGTCAAGGCGTCGGACTAGTTGATGATCAACAATTTATTTTTTATTAGGAGATTCATAAGCTATGATGTATTTTGTAGAGGCTGAAGCATTCATAAGCTCCACTAATGGAGTATTTTGCATTTGGAGAAAGGTCTATTTTGGGGGCGGAGACGTATCTCAACGATTATGTGGGTGGAGTGGGAGATTAAGCTTCTCCGACAAGATTTTGGGTTGAAAACGGTTGGGCTGTGCTGACATTCTACAGATTTTTATTTCATGTTTGGATCTACATATATAGATGTACATATATAGATGGACCCTTGCATACATTTGGTACTTTTTTTGAGTTTAGCTATTGTTTTTTAGTGCTCAAATTCTTGTTATGTCGAAAGACCTACATCTATTGACAATGAGCACAATTAATCACCTTTTAATTTAAAATTCTAATCTGATGGCTAACAATTGAAGATGCTGGCATATTCTTAGTCATCCTCCCAAATCAATGAATGTGATTTCCTCTTCATAAATTCCTTGTATTTTTTAATGCATCCGTTAACCTGTTTACCTTTTAACATTTACCTAATCATATAAAGAAATTACTGTAGCACTATATGATTGCCACTTTTAAATGATTAAACTTTGGATTTAGCATGTTGACTTTAGACACTCATTTTTTGGTTGTGCATTTTATTTTATGGCTGTGCGTTTCATTTTCTGTCCACGCCTTTCGGCGTTCATCAACCACGGTTTTGAGTGGCTATGCTAATAATATTTTTCTAATGCATGGTATCTGGTTTTCTTCTAGCTGTCATTGCATTTGTTTTTCTTAATATAATTAGGACAAGTTTTTTTTTTTTTAAGATATCTTACCATGTACTACCGAAGTTTTAGATGTTTTTGAAAACCTTCCCAAAAAACCTCCACAATCTCACCATAACAAATCTAACTTACCCTAATCATATTCCAAACATGACCAGTTTAAAACTAGAAAATGTCCATGAAATTAAAAAAAAACTATGAGAACTTGGAAAAGTCAAAAAGCCTGCTTACCCGAGAACCCATTTCAGAAGCAAAGCAAGCGATGCTCTCTGTGTAGATCCAGACTTGATTTGGTAACAATCTGGAGAATCTCAGCAACATTGGAGTTGAAAATGATGAACAAGCAAACACACTGAATCTATCAATCCTCATAAATATTCCTTGAGAAACTTCTTCACTCACTACACACAGCCTCAAACACGATGCCCCATGATCGAACATATCAATACTTAGTCTCTCCAAAAATCTCAGAGCACCCTTCATAAAAGCAATGAACACATTCAGGAATGTTAAATAAATGGTCATATAACGTTATGCTAAATACAATGTGTCACAATATAGCGAGGGGTCGCTCTATTGTTGTGAAGATTTTTTTTTTTTTTAATTATTATTATTATTATTATTATTAAAAATATATTATTATTGGTTTTTTACGGTATAATTTTTCCATTTAACATGGGAGTGTAATGGTGACGGTGGGCTGACATCTTATTATGTCATGTTTATGAACTATATTTCAGGTGTGCTGACATATTTTTTTTCAATAAGAAAAAATTACTTATATTAGTGAATATAATAAACTTTTTTACAAAATCTATTTCTCAAGCAAACTTTTAGTTTCTTTTTACATCATCAAAAATACTAATGATATAACAATTTTTTAGATATACACCGTAAACTATAGGTGCAGATCACAAAAATATATTTCTACTTTACATGCCAAATTCCAAAAGACAAAAAACAATATCTTCATTCTTGCTGCAATGGTATATTAACTTATTGGTAATCTTTTGAATCTATGTGTCTTATACTGACTACATAGTATATCTCATCATCATCCAGTAGTGATGCTTGTTTTGAGAGAGTTGGTCAGGTTCCTTGTTATATTCTCTATATATATGTGTTGAGTTTTTAGTTGTTGAAACTTCCCACTCAACACTCAAATTTTTGTTATTGAAGTCTGAAGCTTGTCATCCAAGGCTGAAGAGAAACCACCTGTAGATTGTTTTCATGAGAAAACCAATCAATAATAATCTTTGAGTCTTTTTTACCTTTTTGTAAAATGCAAAATATAAAATACACGACATGGCTAGGAGTTCACCCTTGTGTTAGTTCCAGTGCCACAGTTCATCTTAAGGCAGAAAGTACCCAAGTCTGGACATTTTAAAATAGCACCAACCCCACATTTAGTACCCTTACTTTGTGAGGCTCCATCAAAGAACCCCACTGCCAGGTCTCAGTCTAGTAAAGGAGGCCTATCAATCCTATTAAGCTGAACAAAATGTGATTTTTTGTTTTCTCCCAAGTCCTGTAGTATTTTGTTGAAAAACCTGACCAGATAAAGTATATGTTCTTCAAATATAACCAGGTTCCTATGCTTCCATATTTCCCAATAGATATAACAAGGAATTTCTTTCTCGTAATCCATCTACTTATCCAATTTTGATAATACTCAATAATCTGTCCTCCTTCCCAGAAACTATTTAGTTTTAATTCCTTTAAGATTGAAACCCAAATGTCTTTGGTGAATCTACACTCAACAAAAAGGTGATTCAAAGTTTCCTCATTATCCCCACAAAGAACACATCTGCTAGGCCCAATTATACCTCTTTTAGTCAAATTTCCCCAAGTGAGAATTTTATGTTCAAGCATTAACCAAACAAATAGTTTAACTTTGAGAGGTATATGCCACTTCCAGAGTTCAGTGTACCAAAACAAAATACCTTCCCCTGGATCCTTTATCAATTGTACTTCATAAGCTTGTTTGGCATTTGCATGTCCTCTTTTGGTATCCCATGACCACAATAATGTATCATTTTCAGTATTTAATTCACATCCAGACCCAACTAAACCATTAACATAATTATTCCATTCCTCTTTTTTTTATCCTTCTAGACCAAGTGTCTCTGCCTTCTTCCATTTTATGAGACTTGAATCCTCCATATCAATTTTCCCTACTTGTGCAAGAAATTCTATACCTTCTGCCTTCAAAACATTAACGAGATTCCTTGAAATTTTATAATATGAATGGGACCCAAACATTGGATCTACTCCAATTATGATGTCCCTCCCATTTCTAGGCTTCTAGACTAGCCAATCAATTATGATAGATAATGAAAATGTTAGTGCTCTCCAACAATTTGACATACCAACCAAATTTTTCGTACCTTCCCCAAACCAAGCAACACCAATTTTCTTTTTTAGGTATTTTTTGTAAGCCACTTCATGCCAGAGAGCAGGAACCATTAGGCACCTCTACAGATTTTTGGCAACCAAATATTTCCCAATAGAGAGGATGTTTTTAATACCCCACCCTCCTGACTTTTTTGGTTTTTCAATCTTTTTTCCAGTTTACCAAGTGCATACCTTCTTTTACCTTTTTCCTGGTCTAGGGGAAACTACCCATCCTTCTTTTAATTTTGTTTAGTAGAATTTTTGGTATCTTAGCTAGAGAAAGCCAGTAAACATGTATGCTTTCTAGTACAGTTTTTACAAGTGTGACTCTTCCCCCTAAAGTTAGCCACCTATGACTCTAGATTGAGATTCATTTTTTAATTTCTTTCTCAAGCGAGTTCCATTCTTCCCTTGTATAACAGTTTGGTTTAATGAAGAACCCAAGGTTGTTAAATCCAACATCTAGTGGTTTTACTTCAAAGGACATTATATTTTTCAGTACTATAAGATCCTCAACTAACCATCCTAATTCCAGAAATAAATACTTCTATGCACTGAAGGACATCCCTATCGCCTTACATAATAGATCGAGTACCTTCTTAAAAACTTTCCATTCTATTATGGTTCCATTCCCAAATAGTAATACATCATCCACAAATAGTAAGTGTGTAATTCTTATACCTTTTTCCACTAAAAATCCTTCAATTTTCTTTTGCACAACCTACTGCTATATGGATCGACTCAAACCTTCTACAACAAGTACTTCTTATTATGTCATGCTTATCAACTATATTTTGTCTGAATTTGTCAAACATGAGTGTAAATTGCAATATGATTACATTTTGTCTCTAAATTCATATTTTTCTACCTCATATCTTTTTTTAGTTCTTAGCGTCTAGAACTCTGAAGGAAGTGATAGGGTTTAGTGATGGTGGGAAGCTCAAGCTTATATTCTGTAGTCATGCACTCAAGGTCAAGGTTACAACTAAAACAATGTGTGGATTGTGCAAAAGGAAACCACGTCTCCTCTTTAGATTTTCTCCTATTTTATGTGAGGTCTATTCATTGTTCAATCTCAACTGAGTTCTTGGTTGCTTGGAGAACACCTATTTTCAATGTGGATTTTCATGTAGATCATATAGATCCATTTGATAGATGATATAGGACTTACCCTACTTGAGATCATTTTTTTTTCTTTTAATGATCATGGGAAGGAAAGTAAGATAAAATGTGATTTTAACATTGAATTGAATTTCTTATCAGAGTCATTCACAATGTGAGGATTATCAATGAGTATCCATTTTCCATTGTTTGATGACAAGGATCCTTGTATTCAAACCTTGGACTTCACTCCTAATATTAATGCATTGGATAGATATGTACATCTTACAAATTGTTGTATCTTATGACATGGACAAATAATAAAAAAATCCATTCAGTATTTCAAATAGAATGAGTTATTGGATCAAAAACCACCTTTTACATAAAAAGTGGACAATAAACTATATGTGTCTAGCAAATGATTTTTCTTTATCCTACCACATCACTCAAAAATCCGATCTATATATTATATGTAATACATATAATATATATTATATGTAGTACATATAATATATATTATATGTAGTACATATAATATATATTATATATAGTACATATAGCATATGTTATATGTATTACATATAACATATTCTATATGTATATGTTCCTTTTGAATGCTCTTGTGTAGAAGGAATTACGTTTTGAAATATAACCCCAAAGTTCTATAATTTGTTGGATCCTAATGTAACACCAACCAACATGACTAGATTTAGATATAATTTCCAACATGGGATTTCCATTTGAGTTGTCATAACCATGTCCGAACAAAGAATATTCCAACATTGAACCTTTTTCATTGTACCTGTAATTATATTCTAGAAGTATCAATTTATAGTCCCAAATTTGAAACATTTGGCAGTCAAATGGCAATTTGTAAAGTTCCATTTTTTTCTTCATTTAAAAAAAATTGTGATATCCTATCAAGGCCAAACACATAAAGGCTACGTTGGTAGTTACATTAGCATGGAATTGAAATCATGTCAGAATTTCCTCAAATGAAATCCCATTAACAAAACTAGAGGAATGTCAAATTAATGTTGATAGGTTGTTAGAAATGTGGCGATGTACTTCAGTAGGATGTATTGAACATAATTTTTATTGTCGGTCAAATGTTGATAATATGTCGCTAATCAGATCAACCAATTTAGTTGAACATCCGATGAATGTTGGTAGGTAATTAGACATGCATGAAAGTAGTTTAAATTTTTTTCGCCAATCATTTGTTGATAGTAAGTGGATCATCAATAGAACGTCCGATAGATGCCATTAAAAGTTTTGTTTATTATTAGTCATGTCACTGAATTGTTAATACTACATATAATTCTTACATAAAGATATATAATATATATATATATCAATTCCACCATTTTGAAACTATGATATATATTCATCTAATATTTCCTCAAATTTTTGAAGTGGGTAATAAGACCATGTGCCATATTTACATCTATGAAAAATACCTTAATATATGTCGATGCAAAAAATATTTTAGTGAAATGTCTAAATTTATTTATCTAGAAACAAACGATGAGTGTCATCATCATAGGAGCATACATGGATCATCCTATAAACAACTTATTTAATAGAATAAAACAATGTTTTTGCGAAAATATTAATTAGTAACATTAAATATAAGACATACCTAAAATACATAAAACAACATATCGTCTTGAAACTTTGACATAGTTGAAACAATATGTAGAGTAACCTCAATGACACTTTGTTAAGCATACAAGTCATATATTTCACGAAAAATAAGTCATATATTTCATAAAAATTACTATCATAAGACAAAGTGTTCCAAAAGTCATATATTTCATAAAAATTACTATCATAAAACAAAGTGTTCCAAGACAAGATCTCAGTTAGTATTTAGATACATACTTGGACATTCTTTTCACAACAGCTAGGAAGAGTGAATAGTTAACAAACTAAAATTTCATTCTTTTTGTAAAGATCACTCAAACCTTCAACTTTTTCCTTCAAATAGGTCATTTATTTAAATCCCAAACAATTCAAGGAAAACAAAATCACACCAAATTTATATCTTAAAGAAGTGTCAAACAACACATACCATTGCATACACATGTAAGTTGGAGAAAATAGAAATAATTTTCATGGAAATACCTCTATAATGCATCAATTTGAAGGTATCGTTTGTTGGGATATGTAACTCTTACATGTATTTGGTGTGATCAGATATAATTATTTAGTTTATTGGTCATTATTAGGTATAGTTGTAGTCTCTACGAGAAGGAGTTTGTTCCTACCTTTTAGGAGGTGGTTTAGGAGTCTCTCCAACAAGTTAGCTTCCTAGTTTATTGTGAGGTTGAGATATTCCTCAACCAATGGATCAAGGTACCATATCATGATACTATGATTGTTGTATTTATATGTACTCTATTTGAGTGTTTAATATAGCGTTTAGGAACAATTTTGGTGTGTAATTATTTCTACTCTCCCTCTCCCATTCTAGAATATCTTCTTCCTATGTACTAACCAAACCAAACATTATAATTATGAATTTTTTCAAATGGGGGTTTCGGAGGCCACTTTGTGCAAATATTATTGCATAATCAACAACATTGATAATTACAAGGCACTTTCTATAAAATATTTGAGTCTCTCATAGATTCTGCTTTAAAAAAATTAGTCTTCTTTAGAGCTCATAGATAAATCCCACTTACAAAATACTAGATTTATAGTTTTGAGTAGACATTACCCTATATTTTAGGATGTAAAGGTTTTTCCTTAGTTTTCATTTTGATATTTCCATATCTAATATCAATATAAGAGCCTCACCACACAACATATTTTGGTCTAAATGGTTTCTTCTCCAACCAAAGGTATGAACAATAAATTTAACTCATTTTGGTTCAATACTACATGTCCTTCCCATTTTTGAGCCTATATGAAATCTTATATCATGTTTCATTACCATATAAGGTTTCCTTCAAGTATTCCTTCATATGTGTAGCAAGACCAAAAGACCAACAGGATACTAAATAAGGTGCCAAATGCTCCATTACTACTTCCAAGGGGCCTACCAATGATGAGTTTCATGAAATTATACATGTTACTTGGTATTATTTTAATAATAATATTCATGTTTGGAAGTTCTTTTATTCTTGTAAATTCCCTTGATTTTGTGTTATATTTTTTTAAAGTATTCACATTAAGCTTATAATATTGTTGTTTATACCTTTTCATGTAATTCATCGGTGTACCCAATTCCATAATCAATTCAAGTTTATGGTATGAGCATTGAAATTCAATGAATTGAGACTTCATATGGACTACAATAAAATGACTTGAGACTTCCTATGCACTACAATACAATGAATTGATACTTCCTATGCTCTATTCTATCCAATGGAACAACATCCACATTTTCCTTGGTTTCACTCCAAATCACATCATCTCTTCATGAAGGGGAGCTCAACCAAGATTATTTTCTATTGACATATTACAATTCTACATCCATTTTGGATTTTAATGTTTTTATTGAAGGCGACCTTGGGGATGTTTTATTTTCAATGCCAATTGACTGATATATTTTTTTATATAGTTCAACTATAATTATTTTACAAAATGGAACTCATTGGTCACTCATTGACCACTTCCACTCTTGTCACTACTAGGTGCATATGTAAAGATGATCCCCCTCCTCTTATTCCAAGTGAAAGATTCAGTCTTTTTACATCTTGGTGTGGTTTTTCTTTTTGAAGACTAGAAAAGGAAATGACATTCTTATAAGTTTTTTTCCAAAATGAATTATCAAACCTACAAAATTGTACTTTGTAATTCAATCCAAGAAAACCCACCATAGATGATAGCGTAATTTGTAAGAGTGTTACCTTCCTTGACAAACCTAACCTCTTTGTGATGCATCTTGCAATACTTACAAGAATCAAAGCATGAAATTTAATTAAAAATTATTAAAATCAATTCCATTAATGCTACATATAAAATTCATCAAAAAGTGATCTCACCATGAATAACTTAGGTAACAACAGAGTTGGCTAGAAAACATAGCACCCAGTTGTATGATTTTCTCTGGGGAAACATCTATTCTAGGTTCAATGACTATATCCATAGTGCATGATACAATGGGGTATGCATGATGGAAAATTGGTTCAACCACAATCGATGAAACAATGGGGAAGATTGGTGGAAGAACAATGGATGCAACAATGAGGGCTATAGTACGATGAACGTGTGAGTGGTGTACATGTGAAACTACTTGGATCGATGGGATGTAAAGTGTGGTGGGGGTGGGTAGCGATAATCAACCATGGGTTTTATGATGGGGGGAAGTACCTATGCGAGAGAAAATGGGATCGTAGGTGTTGGGGCAGGGTGGCCAAGGACCAAACTTTCCTTGTAACCTAGGATAAATGATATGAAATATGGGGGTAGTGGTGACTGGAAAAATTAGGGTAGTGGTGATTAGATAAAGAATGAACTATATTGCATACACATTTATAATATTTTTATTAGTGCAAGAACATGAAATTCAAATAAAATAAGATACAAAAATTAACATTAAAACATTATTTAACTTGACATAGGATACCTTGGAATGGGATGATTTGTCCATTCTAAGTGAACATGGTTCATCACTATTAGAAACAACCTGTAGAAACACAACAACATTATAATTGAGTTCTATTAAATAAAATGAACATTTGCAAAACATTAAAATTATAAAGCTTATTAGGTTAAATATTGTAATGAAGAAGGTTTAAATACATGCACACATGATGAATGATGTTGAGATTATAAGTTACAAAATTCTTTTAGATATGTTCTATCTTTCTCCAGGATTCTCTGGATATAATGTAACCCCAAACTTCACATCCATATAATATAACTAGAGTTACAAGAGTGTGGAAGAGGAGTATTTTTTGTCCCAAAGACAAAGATATGTTGATTTACGATTTTTTTCAATCCCATAATAAAATTTCCTCCCTCCATTTATCCTTTTCTCAATGTTATAGCTCCAATTGAGCTATTGAATCCAAGATACTTGTATGAAGGCACTTCCTCCAAGCTATTGTTGTCATAAAAAAAAGTATCATAGGTGATCCTTTTGGATTTAATTATCATAACCTTTTGTTTGTGAGTGTTCACAGTCATGCCCATGCTATAACAAAAGTCCTTGAGGGTTATTAGTTGCTTACCTAGGTTATAGGGATTCTTCTCCATAATAACAATATCGTCAACATAAATAAGGAGGATGATCTCTATACTAGCAAGATTTGGGCCAACACAACCTATGTCATCCAAACAATCTTATAACTTATCAACATAGATGCCAAAAAGGGCAGGGGATATGGGACAACCTTTCTCAACTCCTATATTACAACACCTTTTTTCTGACCAACCCTCAATGTTCATAAACTTGGAAATAACTTTCTCTTATAGCCTTACTGCATCAAATCTTAACTCGAAAGGGACTTTAACTTCTTTTAACCTATTCCAGAGGATAGTCCTGGGCACAATGTCAAAATATTTTCTAAAATCAACGAAACAACAAAGGATATTGGTTTTATAACTACACCACTTTTCTACAATGATCCTAAATGTAACAAGGTGGTAAACAATGGAATGGTAGACACTAAACCAAGTCTAGCCTCTAGCTCATTTTCCATGGCTTTCTATACATGTGTCGATCTTCTTTTCCAAAATACTTCCATACAACGTAGCTAAAATGGGGAAAATCAAAATGGTCATATAATTAGAGGGATTTCTTTTATCCCCACTTTTCAAAATAGGTACAGCATGGCTTTGATTCCAAGTTTTTGAGAAGCCTTGTTGGATAGATAAATTGAAGAGATTATGTATGCGAGTGATGATGACAGGTCCTTCAATTTTTAATATTTCAACTTGGTAACCTTTGATGTCCTTATATTTTCCTTTTGAGAGCTTATTAATCCCAATTTTAATGTCTTCTATAGAAAACACTTCATCCTTTCTAGAGCTATTTGACATGTTTTCCACTACATTAGGGGATTCATACATATTTGTATGGTATAAATTCCATTCCTTTAAGAAAATCTTATTATTTTCTTTAGTTTTATGAGTTAGAATTTGCCTCAGGAATTTCTTAGGATTTATATTAAATATGTGGAAAAACTTATGTTTATATATATATATATATATATATATATATTTCGTTTAATTAAGTTTTTGTATCTATTTATCTATCATAAATTAAAGATGCATTGGAAGCATCCCTAATGGATTTTCTAGTAATTTTACATGGAGATTTGGATGAGAAGATGTATATGGAATAACCATAAGGTTTTTTTCAGGATCACAAAAGAAGTTTTTCATTCAATCTCAAGAAATCATTGTATGGCTTGAAGCAATCTCCGAGGGAATGGTATAAGAAGTTTGATTCCTTCATGATGAGCCAAGTTTTACAAGAAGTGAGTATGACCATTGTATTTATTTCAAAAGTTGAGAAAATATAATTTATTTATTATCTTGGTTTTACATGTTGATGATATGCTTAATGCAAGAAAAACACGGTTGAGAACAATAGATTAAAGTCTTAGATGGCTAGGTATTTTGATATGAAGGTTCTAGTAGCAACAAAAAAAATCTTGGAAATTGAAATACATAGAGATAAAAAAATGGTAATCTTTGGATTTCACAGCATAAGTGTGTGGAAAACATAATAAAGTGAAACCGATATATCCTTTTGGCTTCCCATTTATGATTTCTTTAGATTTATGTCATGTAATAAATAAGAAAAGGATTATATGTCTCGTGTACCATATGCTAGTGAAGTAGGAAGTTTAATGTATGTGATGGTATGTACAAGAGCTAACATTTCACATGTAGTTGATGTTGTTAGTAGATACATGGAAAATCCAGCTAAAGGACATTGGGAAGCAAGGAAATGGGTGCTCCTTTATTTTTAAGGCACAAGTGACTATTGTATCACCTATAATGGTTGCAATAATTTTGTCTGTGGTTATGTTGATTCACATTTTTCAAGTGATTTTGACAAAAGGAGATCTACTTTAAGGTACACCTTTACTTTTACATGAGGAACTATTTGTTGGATGTCAAAGCTTCAAAACTCGATTTCTTTATCCAATAATAAGGAAGAATATATAGTTTACATGCATGGAAGGAGGAAATTTGGTCAAAAGATCTATTGGGTGAGTTTGGAAAAGAATAGGACAAGGTAAATGTAATGGTAAAAACCAAATTTACTTGTATTGGAAATATGAATGTAATGGTGGTGCTGGTGGTTCGTATAACCAAGGCAATTTTTGAACTCGTGTAATAGAGGCAGAACTGATGTAATCATGTAACCTATTGGTAAATGTAATGGTAAAAACCAAATTTACTTGTATTGGAAATATGAATGTAATGGTGGTGCTGGTGGTTCGTATAACCAAGGCAATTTTTGAACTCGTGTAATAGAGGCAGAACTGATGTAATCATGTAACCTATTGCATATCTATGAATCCCTCAGAGGAATTTAAAACTTTCAAGCAAGTTGAATAATAATATACAAATACCTTTAGCGATGAATGTTTCATTGAAGATGTGTGAGGTTTTTACTTCGTAATTTTTTTGTTTCTTTTGAATGTGTGCTTCCTAATTTATTTATCATTAATTTAAAATGTTGGACTTTGTATATTCTTCTTTCAATTTCAACCATATGTGATCTCATGTTCCTCTTCAATTTCAACAATATATTCTCTCATGTACATAGTTACCAAGTTCGAAATTGGATTCGAATTCGATTTCATAGAGAAAAAATTAGTGGGAAGATTTTTCAATTCAAAACAAATTCGACATAAATTCTCTATTATATTTTGGAAACTGCGCAATACATCATATGGATTGGAATCAAGGGCGCAAAGACTTTCCAAAAGAACCACAAAACATTTGATCATTGTCATTAGACCCTACAGGTTTATCCCTCCAACCCTCGCTAGAAACCCTAAAATTATGGACCATCATATGCTACCAGAAAACCTAGACTTGTTTTGCAAACCAATCAAATTTAAAAAACAATTCAGTCTAGTCAAACAAGTTAACGAATTTCCGACTTCATTTAGGCGATTTGGCTGAATTTGGTAACTATGCTTATATATGCTCTCGTGAAAAACCCGCTGGCCTACCTGAATGGGGCCGTGTGCGATCAATTTATCCCTCTCTCTGATTAGGAAACCTTAATGGGGTAGGTGCCCTTGATCACCTAACCCTTTCTTCCTATAGTTAACCAAACCAGTTCTCGAACAATGCATTGCCTTGTAGTTATACCTCTAGTCCAATGAAATAACAAGTCGCATTTGAATAAAATTAATCATGTAAAATTCTCATATCTCCGATAAACACGCGTGTATCTTAGAAAACAAGTTAAGCATCCATCATTAAGTTTGTTTTCAACCTACAATATGGAATGAAAATGCTAGTTAAATAGTATCCTAGAATAACCGTATGATAATAATCAACCTTATAAAATAATTATATGACATCAATTTTATTTCAACATATAAAATAATCATATGGCATCAATATATAGTTCTTGATTCCACAAGATTCCATAGGAATGATCATGTCCAAAATTATAATAATATCATAAATTATTAAAAACTAAAATAATATGTCTTATTGACAAAAATGAGGTGCTACAATCAATATATATATATCAGAACGATACAATAGCACGATGTGCATTCCATACCCCACACAACTCCATGTGTCAAAGAGAAGTATTTCAATTAAAAACAAAATATAACAAATGGAAGTAAGCAAATGGGATCCTATGCATAAGGACCGACACTAGTGATTTACGTGAAGTATCAATCCACATCTATTCTTCAGTTTCAACTTCAATTTTTTCAAGATTTCAAAACCAACAAATTTGGAAACAATTTAGAAATCCATGATATAATTTTGATAATGTTCGCTTACGGGAAATATTTGATTAAGTAAGACTATCCTAAGAACCAACCAAGGCCAATCATGAAGGGTTGATATCCGTTGGATCAACAATGCGCACAATCTACTCTATGCAACATAGTTTGAAATATTGCACACCAAACAAGCTATGCGACAAATTTATCAAATCTATTGCGCAGTGCACAAATTTCTCAGTTTGTTGCACGTTGTAAATACACACACTTAATTTATTTATTTATGAATGCGAAATAACACAATGCAATGTTTATCATATAAACTCAGAAATAAGACAGAAACTTGTTAATACACAAATGTTTGATATTAATGAACTTCGGCATTGTGCGTGAATACAAAATACAATGACAGGATATGAGCTTTGGCTCAAATGACCTTCTTCTGTGAACTCTTCAGCTATTGTTGGTTCTCTCTTCCTCTCTGTTTATTCTCTATGCATCATATTCTTCCCTTCAACATCATCTAGCATCATGATCTAAAAATGATGAAGACTTGTATTCTTGAAAATATTTGCAAGTTTTAATTCAAGTGTTCTTATGCAAATGGATCAATTTTGCAAACACAACCTCTATAGAAATAACATATTCAAGATGCATATAAACAGCAGCAAATAACAGTCAACAGAAAACACATAACACAACAAATGATAAAGGAGTTCACTCCTCTCTTGGGCTACATCTCTTGGTCCAACTTCCAATGGATCTTTTGTATTATTTGCTCAAAGTTCTCAAATATGTGCTTTACAATGCTCAAAATTCCAAATAGATGGCTCCAATGGCTTCAGAATGTCCAAAAATCCCTAGTTGGGCTTTTTCAGCACCTCGTTTGGCCAAAAATTGAAGAAGATAGGCTTCCTGGAAGTTCCCCTTCAAACTTGTTGTTTCTGGAGCCCCAAAATGCACCCTTGCCCCTCAACCTAGCCCCCACATGCATATATGTGTAAGAACCCAGCACCGGGCGCAACCGCACAACCGGTGCGAACTGTAGGGCGGTTACACACCTTAGCCCCTAACCGCCAAGGTCGAGGGCACATGGTCCACCATATGACCGCGCGCAATACATAAAAAGGGCCACATTTTAAAAATATGGTAAATGGTCGGAGGCACACACCGGTGGTTCTATACACATACACATATGAGCGGGGGCTAGGGGCTAAGCCCCAGCCCGGACCGCACCCATTTCAAATCTATTCAAACTTAAATAATTTTTAAAAGGTTATATGTTAAGAACCATGTGAGTGGCGTCCCGATTGGGGGTGGCGCGCCGATTGGGCGGCCATTCCCAAAGCTTTGCCCCTGACTGGAGGTCGCGGGGTCGAATCTGGCCAACAACATAAATTTTAAACCAATGCCAGGGTGACACATGGCGACCACTGGGTGGGACACGTGTTAGCATTTCATTCACCATCAATGACACGTGTCATATGCCAACTCATACACAATCCTGCCAACCAACACCTGCCACGTATTGTATGGCCCTGCCACATGTCATACGACTCTTCCACGTGTCATACAGTCTGCCACGTCAGCATCCGTATGGACTGTACGGACTGTACAATCAACACTTTTTTTTTTCCTGTTTGTCGTTTTGAACAGAACGTGATATCTCTCTCATCCGATGTCTGTTTGAACCCAAATGAGTTGTGTTGGGTTTGTGACAATGAGGCCTACGCTCCCGTTCGATTTGAAGCAATTCCGAGCACTTTGAATTTTGAGCAAAATTTGATCCCCTGGATCACACCTCCCCATTGGAAATCTTTTGGACCTCCAAAAGACTATTTTCAGTCTATCTGAAGATGAGGGTATAGTTTCCTCACCTTTCCAACCTCAATCCACTTGGATTTGCTTGGATTTGTGCCTTTAAGACCAACTCAAAGATATTTCACATTTCCTCATTTTGAAGTTCTCATTATCCTGCCAAGGATTGTGTCTTCATGCAGTTCTGTAAGATATTTTGGGGAGAAATCATCTATATAAGGAATTTGAATGTGTTCTCCTTGATCATCAATCAAAGTAGGTGCATACAATTTCAAATTCTCAACATTAACAACTGCATACATTTGCATATAAGGAGGCAAATCTAAACGGAAAGCATTGTTACCAATCTTGTCAAGAATCTTGAAAGGACCATATCGAATTGGTTTCAGTTTTTTACCTTCTCCTTTAAGCCTCTCCTTACTAATGTAAAGCCAAACTTCATCTCCAACTTGGAAGTTGTGATCAACACGATGCTTGTCATGTCTTGTTTTGTACTTGGCTTGACTCTTTTCCAACTACTCTTATACCATTTGATGTATCGACTGAATTTGTTCAATGAAATTTTCTGCCCTATCAATGTCATATTGACCATCAATAGCAATATCCTTCCCAAAAATAAAATCTAAAGGAGATTTGGGCAAATAGCCAAAACATGCTTCAAATGGCGACATTTGAGTTGAAGAGTGTTTAGCTCGATTGTAAGCATGTTGAATGTAGTGTAAATGCTCATCCCAAAGTTTAGGATGCTTGTTGCAATAACCACAAAGAAGGTGCACCACTGTTGACACCGACGCACACTCCCTTCACAACCCGCAGGTCGAAAGGTCCACGTCAATGCAAGATCTTTCCTTTACCACGGCCTGAAGAACTCTGACGCTTTTCTATTTCCCTATCGGAAAATTTGCACCCACAACAAACTCTCACGGGATCCCCTCTTTACACTTTGGAGATCAGATTTCACGACTTCGTGAATCCTATGGTCAAGCGTTAGACTATCGAGTCCCCGAAACCTGAAACAGTCAATGCTGACTTTTTATATTTCCTTTCGGGACTTTCCCTATCGCAATTTCGGTGATCGCGATGTTGAGATACTTGTCTCCTCGACTCCCGAATCCCGAGTTGTCGAAACTCCGATACACAAGCGATCTTTGACTTTTCAACACTACTTCACTTCATTGGCATTTCAGAGTTCGCAATATCGCGAATCCTAATGCTATGAGTTCGGGACTTCACCCCACAAAACTCCGATATGATCAATAGAGGTTGACTCCATGCCAGCGACACGCTACCTGTCCACCGACCGACTCCACTGTGTCCCCACACAAATCCTCTTGGCTTTCGGGATATCATGTTTCGTGATTTCGTGATTCCTGTTGCAATGTTTATGGGACTTCAACCTATGAAACCCCGATACAGTTATCCACGTGTAAATCTGACGATCCTTATGGCTCGGATCTACGGTCTTGCCCCTCCTGAGATTTGAACCTTTAGAGAATACTCGCTGTATCTCCCCTTCTTCTTTGTGAGATCCAATGACTCACAGAAATTCGAGAATTCTCTTCTGAGAATTCTGACCGTCTGTTCCTTCCCGATGATTCTACGAAATGAACCAAGTATGTCCCCGTGAAAACTTGTCCGCCGCACACAAACTTGCAATGCCTGCTAAACACTCTATGCACAAGCTTCCTGTGCTCCTATGTGGTGATTTCTCGAAGGTCCTATACCTCCTAATCTTCCTTATAACTCCGAGTCTTAGAGAATACCCTTGCATGCACTCCTTGCGAAAACCTTCAGACACTTCCAAGTGCTGAATTTCCTTCGACCCCACGCACACCTGCAGCAATAGTCTCTCAACACTTCACTCAGGTCCACAACCCTATGACTTTACTTGGCCTGCGCACTCCTTGCATGGCTCATGTGCCTAACTGCACTTCTGCATGATTGAGAACAAAAGCTACCCTATCTGAACCCTTTGTCAACGCACTCCTTGCAGACAATTTGACTGCACTCCTTGCAGGAATCCTTGCTTAGACAGAGAAACAATTGAAACTCATTCCTACTTCCTTTAGACTTCAAACTCAAAACATGAAATCATATACACAACATATAAAGAAAATGTTTAACAGGAAGCAAACATTCATGAGCATATCATTCAACATCAATACACAGAGAACAAACACAAAACCATGAATTTGAATCAAACTCTTCTATTAATCCAAATACCTGTACATGGGTGTTCTTACACAACTCTCTGCTTCTGTTCTATGCTCATTTCTCAATAATGTTACAATACACAATGAGGATGTCTATATTCCATTTCCCTCTTGCGCTCTAAAACTGTCTAATCTACATATTCAATTCTACCAACTTGCATTAACTACTATAAATGCCTTCTACCTACTAAGGACGAGAGAAAATCGCTCAAGGCCTGTTTACATTTTATAAGTGTGCTTCTTCTTAATGACTTCATTTAAGATTGCGCATCGATTTCAAGGAAATTTCAAAAATTGTGTTGGCACTCCTTCCAGCTGTCCTATTGTCTTCGCGCTGGCTCGCTTGATGTTGGCGATGCTCTTGCATCATACTCCCTCGCTTGAAACTTTTCATGGGTTCCTATCCATGATATCACACATGGTCTGTCCATGCTTCTGGATCTCCGCTTTGTTCTCCTAGCTGACATCTTCAACTGGATGGTTCTTCCATTTGACCAGATACTCGAAGTATTACTTTCGCCTGGTCCTCTTGCTCACTCTCTTTTTCAGTATACGCTCCATCTGCGGATTTTCTACCACTGGCATCTGCTTTGTCCACTGGATCACTCGCTGCTCCTTTCCAGTCCTTGTTTCCTCAGCCTTATATGGGTACAAATCTGAGATATTGAATATCGAAGAAATTCTGATCCCATTGGGTAATTCAATCTCGTAAGCATTTGCCCCAAATTTCTTCAAGACCCTACATGGTCTGATTTTCTTCATCTTCAGCTTATTATATGTTCCTTTCGGGAACCTTTCTTTCCTTAAATGTGCCAGAATCAAGTCACCAACCTCAAAATGAAAATGTCTCTTGTGCTGATCTGCTCTGTGCTTATATTCCTGACTTGAATTCTGCAATCGCTCCTTCACCTGGATGTGAAGTTCCTTCATCGCCTCTGCGAATTCTTCTGCACTAGCACTCCTAGTTGAAATTTGTTCTGAATCCCTCAATTCAGAAATTTCCCTCGGCTGCATGCCATAGACAATCTGAAATGGACTCTGTCCTGTGCTCCTGTTAACTAAGTCGTTATAAGCAAACTCTGCCTGTGGTAATATGTTGTCCCACTGGCTGTGGTGTTCTGTCACCAAGCTTCTCAGCAAGTCTCCCAGACTTCTATTCACCACTTCTGTTTGTCCATCCGTCTGAGGATGATAAGCTGAACTAAACGACAAGTTAGTTCCCAACTTCTTCCATAAGGTCCTCCAAAAATTCCCTATGAACTTTGTATCTTGATCTGAAACTATGATTCTTGGTAAGCCATGAAGTTGAATGACATGTTTGAAAAACAGATTCACAATGTGAGTTGCGTCACTGGTTTTATAACATGGAATGAAATGTGCCATTTTGGAAAATCTATCCACCACCACAAAGATTGAATCATAACCTCTTTGTGTTCTTGGCAACCCCAATACAAAATCCATGCTAATTGCATCCCATGGACTTTCTGGTATGGGCAATGGTTGATAGAACCCTGCATTCTATCTTCTTCCCTTTGAATGCTGGAAAATTCTGCATCTGTCCACGAATGTCTTGACGTCTGCTCACATTCCCAGCCAAAAATATGACTCATTCAACATTGTGAATGTATTGTCATGACCAAAGTGTCCTGCCAATCCTCCACTGTGTTTCTCCTTCAACAAATTCTCCCTCACGGAGCATTTCGGAATACACAACTGATTGCCCTTGAACAACAATCCTTCCTGGATTATGTACTCTACCCATTTGCTTCTATCTCTGAGAACTGGATTCTCAACTGCTTCATACACCTCCTTAAAATCTGGATCATCAGCGTACATGTCCCTAAGATCATCAAAACCCAACATTTTGACTCTGAACTCCTGCAACAACAAACACTTCCTGCTCAAAGCATCAACCACTTTGTTAGCAGTACCAGAAATATGTTTAATCACAAAAGTGAAATTCTGCATATATTCGACCCATTTGACATGTCTCTGATTCAACTTTTCCTATTGAGTCACAAACTGCAATGCATGATTGTCACTGTACGATACAAACTCCTTCGGGATTAAGTAATGCCTCCATTTCTTCAATGCCTGAATGATAGCATAAAACTTATTATCGTAAGTGGAGTACTTCACTTTTGCTTCATTCATCTTCTCGTTGAAGTATGCTATTGGCCTGTCATCTTGACTTAAGACTGCCCCGATTGCAAACTCGCTTGCATCGCATTTCACCTAAAATGTCTTTCAGAAATCCGGCAACACCAAAACTGGTTGTTCCGTGATCTTCCTCTTCAATAGATTGAAACTTTTCTCAGCCTCTTTAGTCCAGTGAAAATACTTGTGTCTTTTCTTCACTGTATCCATCATTGGTGCACTAATTCCATTGAAATTCCTGATGAATTTTTGGTAGAAACTAGCCAATCTGTGAAAACTTCTCACCTCAAAGATATTCTTCGATGATGGCCAATTCTTTATTACCTCCACCTTATATGGATCCATCCTCAACACATATGCAGAAATAATAAATCCCAAGTAGATGAGTTCTGTCTTCATGAATGAGGATTTCTTCATGTTTATCAACAACTTCTCCTGCTGCAATTTCTGCATCACTGTAGCCAAATGCTTCAGATGCTCTGCCATTGTTTTATTGTAAACCAATATGTCATCCAAATACACAATGACAACTTTTCCGATGAACTCCCTCAGGACTTCGTTCATCAACCTCATGAAGGTACTCAGTGCATTTGTTAAGCCAAATGAAATAACAAGCCATTCATACAGCCCTTCGTTTGTTTTGAATGTTGTCTTCCATTCATCACCCTCTCTCATGTGGATTTGATGATAACCGATTTTCAAATCAATCTTTGAGAAATACTTTGCTCCACTCAAGAAATCCATCAGATCATCCATCCTCGGCAATGGAAACCTATACCTGATGGTTATCTTATTAATCACCCTCGAGTTAGTACACATCCTCCAACCTCTGTCTTTCTTCGGACTGAGTACTGTTGGAATAGCACATGGACTCAAGCTTTCCCTGACCAAACCCTTGTCCAACAACTCTTGGACTTTCCTTTTAACCTCTTCATTTTCTTATGGTGTCAATTTGTACATGGCTTTTTTTGGCAAACTGGCTCCTGGTATGAGATCAATATGATGGCTCACACTCCTGATTGGTGGCAATGAACAAGGTAATTCATCCACTACTATGTTAGCAAACTCTTCCAACAGTTCCTGAACTTCTTCTGGTAAATCATCCACCCTTGTTCTGGTCAAAATAGTTCTAGGCTTTCTAACCACTATGAACTGTGGATCTTCCTTCTTCTTAACCTTTGTAAGAAGTTCCTTCCCACTCACAAGAAGTGCAGTGTTTCTTATTTCAGGCTTCACCTCCTTATCCTTAATTGGAAGCAACATGTGAGTCCTCCCATTCTTCTCTAGGGTGTATGTGTTCATTCTCCCGTCATGAATCACATTCCTGTCATATTGCCATGGTCTACCCAATAATAGATGAAAAACATCCATAGGAATGACATCACACAATATCTTATCATTATATCCTCCTATCTTGAATTCAACTAAACATTGTTTAGTGACAGTTACCTGATGTCCTTTTTGTAGCCACAAAACTCTGTATGGGCTTGGATGATTAGTCATCTCCAGCTCTAGATTTTCTACCATCTCCGTAGAAACGAGATTGTTCGTGCTACCACTGTCTACAATGACCTTGCATACCCTGTCCTTGGTCTTGCAAGAAGTCCTGAAAAGTCTGGTCCTTTGGACTGAACTCTCCACCTCCTTCTCTGGTGTCAAAAGGACTTTTCGCATCACCAATGATCTTCCGCCTTCAACGTATTCTGCCTCAACATCCCACCTCTATGCTTTGGCGATGTGAGCTTCTCCACTCTCCTTAGTTTTATCTGGACACTCGTAAGACTTGTGCCCATTCTTTCCACATGTGAAGCATGTGATTACTCCACCTCTTCCTCTTCCTCTAGTACACGGAAAAGTGTTATTGTCAGCATAATCTCCTCTCTGCTCGGTATGCTGCCCTCTCTGTGAGGTTCCACCTCTCTCAGTTCGAGTCTGAGGTTTCTTCCAGTGCTCTTTGGGCTTCTGATATTTATCCTGGGTGACCGATTTTCCTCTGGGTTGACTTTTGCCTCTACCTCTCTGACTCTGCTTTCGGATCAGCTTCTCTTCTGCTTTCAGAGCCATATGATAAGCATATTCCACCGTTCGAATGGTTACCATGCTCATCTCATCCCGGATATCATATCTCAGGACATTCATGTATCTGGAAACTTTTTCATCATCGCTTTCTCGATGACCTGCCCTGATGTTCAGCCTGTAGAATTCTTCAGTGTATTCTTTCACTGTCATCATCTTTTGTATCAGGTTCTGCATCCTCCTGAACAGAGTAATTTGGTAATATCTGGGGATGAATTTCGCCTTCATCTTCACAATCATTCTATCCAAGCTCTTGATCTTCTTCTTGCCTTTGCAGCGTCGATCATCTTGTAGTTCATCCCACCACAATGTTGCATGCATTTTCAATCTAGTGACAGCGTGCTTTACTATCTTGTCCTCTTTGACATCTTCATAGTCGAAGTATGTGTCCAAAGCTCTAATCCAGTCTAGAAGCTCCTCTGCATCCAATTTTCCCTCATAAACTGGAATGTCCATCTTCTCTCTTGCACCCATTCTTGCAATAGTTCTGATCAAACGTTCATTTGATGCATCTTCAGCTGCAACTTCTTCTTCATGTTCAGCCTCAATCTCAGTTTCAGAATCACTGAGATCCCCAGCATTGACTGTGCGTCTTTGCGCTGTCTCCATGTCTTCGAGTCTAGCTCGTAGATCACTCATCTCTCTCTCCATAGCTGGATCTGTCATCTGCCTGCCTCTTCTTCTCGACATTTCCCTATCCTCTGGTGGATCGGGTGTTTGTCTTTCCCTTCTCCTTGGCAGCATGGTGAATTATTCTTCTCTGCTACAGAAAGCAAAGAACCTTTCTGTGCTCTGATACCAGATGACACCAATGCACACTCCCTTCACAACCCATAGGTCGAAAGGTCCACGTCAACGCAGGATCTTTCCTTTACCACATCCTGAAGAACTCTAACGCTCTTCTATTTCCCTATCGGGAAATTTGCACCCACAACAAACTCTAACGGGATCCCCTCTTTAAACTTTGGAGATCGGATTTTGTGACTTTGTGAATCCTATGGTCAAGCGTTAGAGTCTCGAGTCCCCGAAACCCAAAACAGTCAACTCTGACCTTTTCTCTTTCCTTTCAAGACTTTCCCTATCGCGATTTCGGTGATTGCGATGTCGAGATACTTGTCTCCCCGACTCTCGAATCCCGAGTTGCCGAAACTCCGATACACAAGCGATATTTGACTTTTCAACACTACTTCAGTTCATCGACACTTCGGAGTTCACAATATCGCGAATCCTAATGCTATGAGTTCAGGACTTCACCCCATGAAACTCTGATATGATCAACGTAGGTTGACTCCGTGTCAACGACACGCTACCTGTCCACCGGCCGACTCCACTGTGTCCCCACACAAATCCTCTTTCCTTTCGGGATATCACGTTTCATGATTTCACGATTCCTGTTGCAATGTTTACGGGACTTCAACCTACGAAACCTCGATATAGTTATCCACATGTAAATCCGACGATCCTTATGGCTCGAATGTACGGTCCTACCCCTCCTGAGCTTTGAACCTTTAGAGAATGCTCGTCGTATCTCCCCTTCTTCTCTGTGATATCTAACTACTCACGGAAATTCGAGAATTCGCCTCTAAGAATTTCGACCGTCCATTCCTTCTTGATGATTCTGTGAAATGAACAAAGTATGTCCCCGTGAAAACTTGTCCGCCGCATGCAAACTTGCAACGCCTTCTAAACACTCTATGCACAAACGTCCTATGCTCCTCTGTGGCGATTTCTCAAAGGTCCTATACCTCTTGAGCTTCCTTATAACTTTGAGTCTTAGAGCATACCCTTGCACACACTTCTTGCGGAAACCTTTAGACACTTCCAAGTGATGAATTTCCTTCGACCCTGCGCACGCCTACAACAACAGTCTCTCAACACTTCACTCAGGTCCACAACCATGTGACTTTACTCCGCCTGCGCACTCCTTGCATGGCTCATGTGCCTAACTGCGCTTCTGCATGATTGAGAACAAAAGCTACCCTATCTGAACCCTTTGTCAACGCACTCCTTGTGGACAATTCAACTACACTCCTTGCAGGAATCGTCGTTCAGACAGAGAAACAATTGAAACTCATTCCTACTTCCTCTAGACTTCAAACTCAAAACATGAAATCATATACACAACATATAAAGCAAATGTATAACAGGAAGCAAACATTCATGAGCATATCATTCAACATCAATACACAGAGAACAAACACAAAACCATGAATTTGAATCAAACTCTTCTATTAATTAAAATATCTTTACATGGGTGTTCTTACACAGCTCTCTGCTTCTCCTCTATGCTCATGTCTCAATAATGTTACAATACACAATGAGGGTGTCTATATCCTGTTTCCCTCTTGTGCTCTAAAACTGTCTAATCTACACATTCAATTCTACCAACTTGCATTAACTACTATAAATTCCTTATACTTACTAAGGACGAGAGAAAATCGCTCAAGGCCTGTTTACATTTTACAGGTGTGCTTCTTCTTAATGACTTCATTTAAGATTGTGCATCGATTTCAAGGAAATTTCAAAAATTGTGCTGGCGCTCCTTCCAGCTGTCAGATTGTCTCCGCGCTGGCTCACTTGATGTTGGCGATGCTCCTACATCAATTGTTCTATTTACCACTTCTGTCTGACCATCGGTTTGCAAATGAAAAGTTGTGCTCTTTTTCAGTTTGGTGTCCATGAGTGCCCATAAACTCGACCAAAAAATTCCAATAAATCGAGAATCTCGATCAGAAATAATGGATTTAGGCAATCCAAAATGTACCCAAACATTTTGAAAGAACATTTGTTCCATTTGCTCAGCTGTAACCTACTTCTTACAAGGCATCAAAATAGACATTTTTCTAAATTGATCAACCACAACATAAAGATAATCATGATTTCGTTTAGACATATGTAGACCTCCTACAAAGTCCATAGAAATACTTTCCCAAGGACGAGAAGGAACCGAAAGTGGAGTATACAAACCTAACTTTCGATTGCTAGGTTTTCTTGTGGCACATAATGAACATCCTCGAACATATCTTGAAACACTTTCATTCATTTTAGGCCAATAGCAGTACCTTTGCAAATTAGCCACTGTCTTGCCTACACCAAAGTGACCAGCAATAAGAGAAGAGTGGGCTTCTCTTATTATGTTGATTCCTTCACCCTGTGGAATACATAGCTTCCAAGATCATAGAAAATATTATCATGCACATGGTAATCCGATTCCTCAACATGGTTAGAATGACACAAAGTCTCATATTGTAGTGTACCTTTTTGCTTACCAAGGCTTTTAGCGCACTATGTAACAATATGTACACACTTGCGCTGGATTTACATAACACATACAGTCCATTATATACTCCACATGAATTTAACAGTAATTAAACAGGTTTAAGTCTCAGAGTAAAAACATATAATTTTACTCCTACGATTAAACAATCCATAACATTCCATGATAATTCATATACACAGCGGAATCATGATAATATATACAACATAGTCATGTGGAAATGTGATAAGAACATAATTAGACACTTATCTTGTGACAGTGGAGAAATCCACCAACCAAATGCAAGCCTTCCACGAACCTCCCAGCCGTAGACTGCACTACTCCTCAACTCAACAGTGGGTCACCCCCGAGCTGGGACTAAGCTCCACCCCAAGGCAAGGAATCCTAGCTAGGCTAAGGTTACAGGGAAAACAACACTTAGAATCTGGAAGGATTCTTCCCAGGATGCCATCTTACGCCCACTACTACCAGACTCTCATTCCCCACATGCATGTTCTGCCCAGGAGTATACACCTTCACAATCACAGTCCATCGGTGCTAACCTCCCTCTCTGGGTCTCGGCAACAGGTCGGATCAGGAAGTCTCAGAGCCTGAAGATGGTGCTGGACACTCTCTGGAAGAAACCTCTTCCCAGCAAACTCTTTCCCCTGGAAAGAGTTGCTCATAGGCCAACAAGCCTCACGCAGTCCAGAACTACGTGCCACAACAAACACAGGGAAAACAGACACAGGCTTACCAAGAACCGGTTCAATAGTCACACGATGTTCTCACTGTCAAGATTTCAGAACAGGGCTCCACGCACAAGCTCGCTCATATTTTCTTGGGCAAACAGAGACTCTTCCCCGAAATTGACATGGACATTTCGTTTAGGGAATGCACACACTAGTTTTCTCTCACCAACAGACTCCACAGCTCTGAACAAGGTAAACACACATTCTTCAGCACCCAACATAGGCTTCCCCCCTATAACAGACATACATGAGGTCTCTTGCAGACTGGCTCGTACTGCTCCTGCTCAGTGCAGTCGGGTCGAATGGAATGCCAGAGCCCCCCCCCTGAGCTGTTCCTTTCTATTTTATTTGCATGCGTTAGGGTGGACATTTGTCACCCTGGGAGATGCATGCGTTCCATATGCATGCCTCCCTGTACATGCCTTTCCTTTTTGCTAGGAACTTAGGATAAAATAATATGCAGATGGCTTTTTAGGAAATAATATTAAAATATTATTCCAGGCCTAAGCCCCCTAGGCTTAGCCCCTAGGCTCAACACTCAGCCCCTTTCCCACCTTCCAGCCCCTAGTTTCTTGCCCACTCTGTGGACGCTCAGTCCCCCTTCACTCATTCATCATGGTTGGTTTGCACCTGGCGGTGTTTATATTTTATTGATTATTATGCATACATACAAGTACAACAACATGCTCCTGGCCTTCAAACACTTAGGCTTCCTGGCCTAACAAACACATAAGACTTCCGGCTTATACAAAACTTGGCTCACCAGCTTATAGAACACATTTACAATTCATTGCATATATCATGATCTGTAATGGGGCTCGGCCTTCGGGACACTACAATCGCCCTCCTCTTATTTTTGCACTGTCCTCGGTGCAACTTTACATCGCATCTGCAAGTTCTTCAAAATTTTAAAAAATATGCGGGTACTCTACCCACATAACATCTGCATGCTCCCATGTCGCGTCCTCAGGACCGTACCAGGTCCACTGGAACTTTACAAGCTCTATAGCTCGATTCCGGAACTGTTTTCTTTTCCTGTCCAATATGCGTACAGGATGTACTTGTAGGACACCTTCTGGTTCCACCTGAATCACAGTCCAATCGATAACATGATTAGCATCAGGTACATATTTCTTAAGCAGTGAAACATGAAACATATTATGTACAGTCATAGATGCAGGTAATGAAAGCATGTATGCAACTGGCCCAATCCTTTCCAGGATCTCGAATGGCCCACAAAATCTTGCTGCCAACTTGGCGCAACTTCCCAATTTCAAGGAACTCCTGTTAGTTTTCACTTTCAGGAAAACATGGTCACCCACTTTGAATTCTCTATGGGTTCTGTTACTATCAGCGTAACTTTTCTGCCTGTCCTGAGCAGCTTTCAGATTCTGTTTGATTTTTATCATTTGATCTTCCATCTCTTTGAGTAGTTCATGTCCAACTACTACTCTGTCAGCTGGATTATCCTAACTCACTGGAGT
Organism: Picea engelmannii; assembly: GCA_009831015.1. NCBI lineage: Eukaryota > Viridiplantae > Streptophyta > Pinopsida > Pinales > Pinaceae > Picea > Picea engelmannii. The sequence continues at coordinate 279,696 of ML780035.1, read as the reverse complement.
GTTGCACTTTCTTCCATAAAGTGCTTTGAATGGGTTCATCTTCAGAGATGTATGATACCCATTATTGTAGGCGAATTCTACCAAATGCAGGTAGTCTTCCCACCTTAATGGTTTATCCATCACATACATTCTCAGCATGTCTTCTATTACTCTATTTACTCTCTCTGTCTGTCCATCAGACTCAGGATGATACATTGTACTAAAGTTCAGATTTGTTCTGAATCCTTTGAACAGTCCTTTCCAAAAATTCGAAGTGAATTTCGGGTCCCTATCAGACACAATTGTCTTAGGAATTCCATGCAAGCGTGCAACTTGTTTTAAAAAGATATCAGCAACCTCTGCTGCTCTATGGGTGGTTTTCAATGGAATAAAATGGGCAGGTTTAGTAAGCTTGTCCACCACCACCATGATTGAATCATGTTGCTTGCTTGTTCTGGGCAATCCTGTGATAAAATCCATTGTTACCACGTCCCATTTCCATTCAGGAATAGGTAAAGGCTGCAGCAACCCTGCTGGGTGCCTAT
>ML780035.1:252598-271292 GCA_009831015.1 Picea engelmannii | reverse complement strand
GCTTGCATCAGTTTGGATTTCAAAAGGTTGCCTCAAATTCGGAAGTGCAAGAACTGGCGTTGAACTGATCTTCTCTTTCAAAGTATCAAAAGCCTTTTGTTGCTTGCCTCCCCATTGAAAAACTTGCTTGACACTTGTCACTGTATGTAATGGAGTTGCAATGGAAGAAAAGTTAGCAATAAACTTTCTCCAATATTGGGCTGCTCCCAAAAAACTTCTTACCTCCGTCACATTGTTGGGCTTGAGCCATTACAATATGACTTTGACCTTGGAGGGATCAATTTTTAATTCACCTCCACCAACAATATGCCCCAAGTAAATAAGTGAAGTTTTTCCAATCTCACATTTGGACATCTTCAAAAACAACTTTTCCTTTCTCAAAACATCCAAAACTTGCTTCACATGCTTAACATGCTCTTCACGAGATTTGCTAAAGATCAAAATGTCATCCAAGTAGACAATAACACAATCATCAATAAAAGGCCTTAAGACATCATTCATAACTCTCATGAAAGTAGCAGGTGCATTGCAAAGTCCAAAAGGCATTACCATTCACTCAAACAAACCTTGCTTTGTTTTGAAAGCTGTCTTCCATGTGTCTCCTTCAGCAATCCTGATCTGATGATATCCGCTTCTCAAATCCAACTTAGTAAAATACTTAGCATCTTTCAATTGATCAAGCAAATAGTTAATTCTAGGAATAGGATAGCGATTCTTTACCGTAATCTTGTTCAAGGCCCTTAAATCAACACACATACGCCATGTACCATCTTTCGTTGGCACTAACACAATTGGAGATCCACATGGCGATGTGCTTGGTATGATGACCCCTTTGTCAAGCAACTCTTGGATTTGTTTTTTGATTTCAGCATTCTCCATGACTGACATCCTGTACATACCAATGTTTGGAAGAGGACAATCTTGCTGCAATTGAATTTCATGTTGGATACCTCTTTTTGGAGGTAATCCCTTTGGTTCCTGAAACATCTCATCATATTGATTAACAGCCTCATATAGATCAGATTTCAACTTTGCATCACAACCTTGGAAAACTTCGTTCTCAATATCATCTTTGGGTTTAATCATTAAGAGAACAAAATTCTTGCTAGCATTGACTAATACCTTCATTTGTCCCGCATTTACAAGTGATAAATTCATCTTCTTTGTATGGGCTCTAACAATGTACTCAACTCCATTTTTAAACAAGTGATACTTATTCTCATGATAATGAAAAATTGCTTTTCTATCATATAAATATGGGCTTCCCAACACAATACCATAGATATCCAAAGGAATAACATCAATCTCTATTTCATCAATAAAATTTGTAGTGATAGCAAACCTAAGTTTACACCTTCTTGTCACCTGTAATTTAGCATTATCACATATCCAACCAAGAGGGTATGGTTTAGGATGTGGAATTGTTTCCAATTTTAATTTCTTATCAGTGTCTTCATATATAAGGTTTGCTTGAGATCCAGTATCAAATAGAGTATCTGTCTTGGTATGCTTTGAAACAACCCTTATGTGAAAAAGTTATATTCTTTCTTTTTCCTGTCGAGTTACATTGAGATTATTGTTACTTGAAGAACTAGTACTTTAAATAGAACCTTTACCTTGATAACCCATGGTTGTAATCTTTGTTTCATCACCCGAATCAAAACCTAAATCATGTTGTATGGTTGTAGTAGTCTTTGACATCCCTTTGTTGCCAAACTTTTTGGGTCTTCTTTCAGGATGAAGTTTCCAATAATGGTCTTCATCATGGCCATCTTTTGAACAATGTTTGCATGTAAATTTTTCTCCCTCTTTCTTAACAGCATCATTCTTTTTTCCATTGCCCTTGAACTTCCTCTTTCCTTTGTCTCCATGACTGAAAGGCTTCTTGTTACCCTCATGAGTTTCATTACTTCCTGTTGCTTCCAAATGAGTGGCTTGAACACAAACTTCATCTAGATTTGAAGGATTAAACATGAGTATTGTATGTCTCAAATAACTATGTAAAGCTCCAATGTATTTGAGTAAAGTTTCTTGAGAAGACAAATCTACTGCCAAAACCAAAGCTCTTCTCCTAAATTCTTGAGTAAATATTTGCATAGTTTGTCCTTTAGCTTCTATAAAATTTTGTCAATCCATAGTAGCTTTTTGCATATATGCCAATGGGTAAAATTGTTTTTTAATTGCAACAATAAAATTATTCCAAGAGGTTAAAATTTTACCATGTTTCTTCATCTCCTCTTGAGTCTTGGCTTCCCACCAAATGAGTGTTGCACTATCCAATCTTAAAGAAGCAAGTTGAATCTTAGTTTCATCATCTTGAATTTTTTGTATCCTACAATACACCTCAATCTAACGAATCCAATTATCTAATTTCTCAGCATTTATCTCTCCATTGTACATTGGCAATTCAAATTTAATATCAAGCTTTAACAAAGGAATTTGTGAAGGAGTTTTACCATGTCCTTTTGGATAATTTGGAAGAGGTCTTGAACTGGTAGAAGAAGAAGAAGAAGAAAGAGGTGAGGGTGGTGGAGAAGCACCATTCCCTCCATGTCCATTTGGAGTTTTATCACCACTGTCTCCCTTGTGCTTTGAAGGGTTGGAGCCTTCACCTTGTAACCTTTTATTCCTTTATTCCATCAAGAGTTTCATCATTTCTCTCATTTCCATGATAGCCTTTCTGAGATCTTCATCTTCTGTAGGAATATGTTCATGACTCTCTTCATGAGCCATACTTGGTGAATGCCTCCTTGAAGCTTTCGGTGATGATATAATCTTTCTTCTTGAAGGATGATAACTTGTCTCTACAAGTTGACCTTCTCCTCTTGTGAGTTTCAACCTTGTGAGCATTTGAAAAAAAAACACTTGCAAATAATCAAGTCTTCAAAAACCTATGCTTTGATACCAACTTGATTTAAAAATCATGAACACTTGTATTCTTGAAAATATTTGCAAGTTTTAATTCAAGTGTTCTTATGCAAATGGATCAATTTTGCAAACACAACTTTTATAGAAATAACATATTCAAGATGCATATAAACAACAACAAATTACAGTGAACATAAAACACATAACACAACAAATGATAAAGGAGTTCACCCCTCTCTTGGGCTACATCTCCTGGTCCAGCTTCCAATGGATATTTTGTATTATTTTCTCAAAGTACTCAAATATGTGCTTTAAAATTATCAAAATTCCAAATAGATGTCTCCAATGGCTTTATAAAGTCCAAAAACCCCCAGCTAGGATTTTTCGGCACCTCGTTTGGCCAAAAATTGAAGAAGATAGGCTTCCTGGAAGTTCCCCTTCAAACTTGTTGTCTCTGGATCACCAAAATGCACCCTCGCCCCTCAACCTAGACCCCACGCGCATATATGTGTAAAAACCCAACACCAGGCACAATTGCATGACCGATGTGAATTGTAGGATGGTTACACACCTTAGCCCCTAACCGCCAAGGCCGAGGGCACATGGTCCACCATATGACCGCGTGCAATACATAAAAATGGCCACATTTTAAACATATGGTAAATGGTTGGAGGCGCGCATTGTTGGTTCTATACACATACACATATGACCGGGGGCCCGGGGCTAAGCCCAGGCCCGGACTGCACCCATTTCAAATCTATTCAAACTTAAATAATTTTTAAAAGGTTATATGTTAATAACCATGTGGGTGGCACGCCGGTTGGGCGACCATTCCCAAAGATTTTCCCTTGTCCGGAGGTTGCAGGGTCGAATCTGGCCAACAACATAAATTTTAAACCAATTCCAGGGTGACGCGTGGCAGCCATTGGGTGGGCCACATGTCAGCATTTTATTCTCCATCAATGACAAGTGTCATACGCCAACTCGTCCACAATCCTTCCAACCAACACCTGCCATGTGTCATATGACCTTGCCACGTGTTGTATGGCTCTGCCACGTGTCGTACAGTCTGCCACATCAGCATCTGTACGGACTGTACAGTCAACACATTTTTTTTTACATGTTTGTCGTTTTGAACAGAACGTGATATCTCTCTCATCCGATGTCTGTTTGAACCCAAACAAATTGTGTTGGGTTCGTGACGACGAGGCCTATGCTCCTGTTTGATTTGAAGTGATTCCGAGCACTTTGAATTTTGAGAAAAAATTGATCCCCTGGATCACATCATCAACTAACTAAGAGACTCACACTTATATAGAAACCGACTGAGAAATGCTACAGAAGCTATGACAAACTCAACATTAAAGGATGCCATTAATTCTAATGACTCTTCAATCACTCAACTCAACCCGAGAAGATAGAGATTGGATCCATTTTTAACTTCCTTCTTGTCGACTGAATTTTGAGTAAATGTGTGACTTTGCACTTACAGACTATCAGACTGTCTAACTGACATTTTAGCTGAATGAAAAACCAGTGACAAAATGACTGACAGACAAATTGAAGAATACTTGAAGATCTCACTGACTTGTAATTACAATTTCCAACACTCCCCCTTAATTATAAATTGGTGGGATTACAAAAGGAAATTACATCAAAAATTTTATTTATTCATTTTACTGTCACTCATCTATTACTGCATGGAATCCCAGACTACTGCGCAGATGCTGAAATGCATCTCTTGCTAAAGATTTTGTAAAAATGTCTACGACTTGTTCTTTTGACCTGCAAAATTCTAAACAGATCTCTTTGTTATTCACCAATTCTCTGATGACATGATAAATTGTATCAATGTGCTTGGTTTTCTTGTGAAACACATGATTCTTTGATAACATGATGGCTGAATTGTTGTCACATAAAACTGTTGTTGGTTCCTATTGTTCCTACAACAAATTTCTTAACATCCTTCTCATCCATACTACTTGACAAGATTTTCTTGTAGCTATGACGTAGTCTACTTCGGCTAAAGAGAGTGACACTATGGGATGCTTCCTTGATGCCCATGATACCATACCTATTCCAAAATGAAATGTGTACCCAAGGGTACTATTTCTGTCATCTATGGTGCCTCCACAATCACTGTCAGTGTATCTAGTGAGTCTGAAATATTTTGAAGTGGAGTACTTAATGCCAAAATATTTGGTTCCATTCACATATCTCAGGATTCTCTTTCCTGACTTCCAATGTGATTCTTTTGGAGTTTCCATGAACCTTGAAATTAGGCTCACTCCATACATAATGTCTGGTCTTGTCATTGTTAGATACATAAGACTACATACCATTATTTTAAACAATGTGGGATCTACTTTCGACCCTTTATCTTCCTTTCTTAGCTTCAATCCTATTATGATAGTTGTTGGTGTTCCTTTGAATTTATCATATTGAATCTTTTCAATATTTCATGTGCATACTTTGACTGTGAGATAAATATGTTATTTTTGGACTAGTGCACTTCTATTCCCAGAAAATATCTCATAAGCCCGAAATCAGTCATTTCAAATTCATCCTTCATGACTGTCCTAAATTCTTATATGTCAAAATCACCTGTAAATATCAAATCATCCACATATATACAAAATATTAACACATTACCTTGTTGATTTGATTTGATGTACAATGTTGGCTCATCTTCACTTCTCTGAAAATCATTTTGTGTGAGATAGGAATATATGCAACTGTACCAAGCTCTCAAATCTTTCTTTAATCCATACAATGCTTTCTTCAATCTGTACACCTTGTTTTCTTGTCCTGGAACCTCATAAACTTGTGGTTTCTCCACATATACTTATTCTTTTAAGTTTCCATTCAAGAATGTTGATTTTACATCCATATGATAAAATGACCATTTGTACTATTCACCAATTTCTAACATGGTTCTGACTGTGTCCATGCACACTATTGGTTCAAATGTATCATTGTAGTTAATTCCATGTTGTTGTGTAAAGGCTCTTGCAACTAGCCTTGTCTTGTACTTTTGTACATTTCCTTCTGTGTCTTGCTTGGTTTTATAAATCCACTTGACACTTATAACATCCTTGTATATGCATCTGCTTTATTCATCCATGGCTTGTTCCCATACATCCTCTTTGATAAATTCTTCAAAGGTTAATGGATCATCTATCTGCGAAAACAAAGAAAAAATTAAAAATGAATTTTCTATGTCTTCATTATAGATGTCGCGCAAACTTCTTGTCTTTTTTGGTAACATACTTGCTAAATTTGGATCTAGAGATGTAGAACTCCTTAGAATTCTTGATGGTGTTTGTTGCACTCTAGGTGTACAATGTGCACATGTTGTCCTTACTAGAGTACTATGAGCGATTATTTGTGTCGCAGTGCCACGTGTAGATGGGACTGTGCAATGACCCATGCATAGTGTTTGAACAATTTCATCTTTTTTGTCATCATGCTCCATTGTGTCAATAATATTTATTTTCTTTGCTATGGTTCCATCCCATGCTTCATTCTCCATGAAATGAACATCGGGATGGATTATGAATTTTCATGCGACAAAGTCATTCAACTTGTATTCTTTTGTCTCTTCAGAATACCTAACAAATATACATTGTTGTCCTTTTTTGTGCAACTTCCTTTTCAGTTCATTTGGAACATGTGCGTATGCGACGCAACCAAAAACTTTTAAGTGCGCTACATTATGCCTTGAATATCTCCAGGCTTCCTGAGGAACTTTATTCTTCACACTCTTTGTTAGAAATCTATTCAATATGTATATTGCAGTTGCTATTTCCTCAACCCAATACTCATTTGAAAAATGTTTGGATGTCAACATACTGCGTGCCATTTGCATGATGGTTTTGTTCTTTCTCTCTACGACACCATTTTTTTGTGGTGTGTATCGCGTGGTAAATTTCCTGTAGATGTCGTGAACTTTACAAAATTTATGAAATTCTCTTGAAATGTATTCTCCTCCTTTGTTTGTTCTTAGACACTTGATGTAAAAACCACTCTACTTCTCCACAAGTGATTTAAACTATTGAAAACAACTCAATGTGTTAGATTTATTCTTTAGGAAATAAATCCATGTCTTTCTTGAGAAATCATAAATGAATGTTAAAAAATAAGTAGTGCCTCCTATTGACATAGTTTGCATTGGTCCACAAATGTATGAATGTACAATTTCCAGTGGATATTTTGATTTGTAGGACTTGCCAACAGGAAATGATTCTCGGTGTCGCTTGCCAAATATGAAACCTTCACATATCCTTTCTGGTTTTTCAATCAATGGTAAGCATTTTACCATATCCTTTGTGTGTAGTATCTTCAGTCCTCCAAAGTTGAAATGTCCAAATTTGAAATTCCATAACCAAGAATCATCTTGTATTTTAGACTAGAATGTTTCCTTCATCTCTATGCCATTTTCTCCTTTCTTGATTGATGCAGAACCCATGTCCCTCCTAAGGGTTGCATGACCTCCTGGTCAGGATCTTCGATTCTGGAGCTGGAATGGCTCTCCTGGTTACGAAATGGAATCTCTATTTCCAGGTCCACAGGTCCTCGGTTGTGTTTTCGCGCATGCACTCTAGCACTAAGTGCAAGTTCTTTTTCCATGTGACTACAGGCACGACCACATGCTTACCCTAAAAGGCACATCACGTTTCATGACTCTGGGTTTTCCAATACAATGAGCCCTTGGCTATTCCAATTCCTGAAACCCCGATTAGGGCCAACGGAGGTGAGCCCACTCCTTTTCCCCAGATCGTGTGACCACACACTCGTGACCACCAACTTTATCACAAAGTCCCATCATGATTCGTAAGGTTGGGACTTGGTGATGCAAGGCCTCTAACTTCTCCAAGTAACGAACGTCGAAATTGCAATGACGCGAGATCTACGACCCAGATTTCCCCTTGGCCAACGATTGTGATGTCTTCGGCGTTTTGAATTTCACGACTTCACCCCTCGCGAAGTCTGTTCGTTCCTCCTCCTGGTCGCCAAAATGCCAAAATCTTGAGGCGTTTGATCAACGGCTCACAAATCCCCTTAAGATATATGACCCAGATCCTCTCCTCTCGAATCACTATTTCATGATTTGGGGTTTTGGGAGTCAAGGACCTTTGTTCTCCCAACCTACAATACTCGAAATTGTGAGGTGGACCAATGGTCCAGATCTACCTGGTATCGAAGACTATTATCCATCTTGAGATTTGGGAGTTGAAAAGTCCTCACCATTAAACTTCTCACAATTCCACTTGATCTAACTATCTACGGGGATTCAATGTTCCTCCTTGAGGGCTCTCCACCATCCGTTTAGATCTTCAAAGCTCTCCCTCCTAGGCATATGTAACATTGAAACCTATGCACTTGTCTCAAATCTGATAATCACTGAGTCCCCATCATGATCCAATGGTCTACATCACTCCTTCTCCTGAGTTGTTTTTCTCTCTCTTAGACTTAGAATATTTTCTAAGTTCCGAAGACTCGATATTTGCCTTCTCCTCGGAAATGGGTTCCTTGGATCTCGATAACACTTATCCGAAGTGTTATTCCTCCTGAGATTTTCCTTGTGCAGGCCTCGACTTCCCGCACACTCCTTGCGTCTGAGGGATTTTGATAACTCAGATCCAGGCGGTTTCTCATAGAGAAATCCCTCCTATCTTCCTAGCGTTTCTCCTTGGCTCCATGCACCACTTGCAGAATTTCAATTGAAGAGAAACAATTGAAACTGAAAAAACTACTATTCATAGTTGCATTCACTCATAGTGAGATTCATTCACTTTCTCATAAAAATATAAAACAACAGAAAAAATGCAAACACAGTTCACACACCATGCGTCTAAGGTCAATTTTCCTTCTTTTATATTCACAAATGCCAAAATGGCTATAAAATACACTCAAAATTACAAAAAATTTGAAATCTTCAAGTTTTCTGCTAACTCGTCGTCCTCCTACACTACCTACCCTCTGTATTGTATCTCTCTATATTGAATCCCACCCTATTTGGGCGTCTCAAACTTCTATTAAACATGAACATATTTCTATGGTTTCCCCTGGCTACTTGCCTACTCTAAAATTAATCTTACGTTATCTTAGTTCAGTCGCATTCCAGAGCCGTAGTGGAAACTCTTGCTCCACTTGCGATTTTAAAAATGTGCTTGAAAGGGTAAATTTCGATACTAGCTCAAGCATGCCTCCAAAGGTAAATTTTGGCACTGAGTTAAGGAAGATTTCAAAATCAGCTGCAACTGCCAACGTTGAGGTTTTGGAAGAACTCCCATGTGTTGAGTGGTCTTGTCTCTGCGCGTTTGCCAATGATGCTCCTACATCATACTCCCCTTGATAGAAATTCATTGACTCCTGTCCATGAGCTCCTGCATTGATTTTCCCTGCTTCTGGATAGAAGATTCGTTTTCCCAACTGGCATCTTCAATTGGGTGCCTCTTCCATTTGACCAGATATTCAAAATAGGTTTTTCTTCTAGTCTTCTTGCCAATCCTATGATCCACAATTTTCTCCATCTATGGCTTTTCTGCTACAAGCATTTGTTTCTCCCACTGAATCTCTTCTTGATCTTCTGACCCCTATGTGTCATATTTCTTATAAGGATATAGGTCCAAAACATTGAATATGGGAGATATGCCCACACCATCTAGTAGATCAATCTCATAGGCATTTTCATCAAAATTCCTCAAGATCTTACAGGGTCCTATCTTCTTCATTTTCAATTTGTTATATGTTCCCCTAGGGAACCTTTCCTTCCTGAGATGTGCTAAAACCTGATCTCCCACTTCAAATTGAAGCACCTCCCAATTGATTGAATAGGTCATCGATACTGGGTAAGGGGTACTTGTTCTTTATGGTTACCTTATTGAGTTGTCTATAATCTATGCGTAGTCGGAGGGTACCATCTTTCTTCTTTACAAAAAGAATTGGTGCTCCCCATGGAGACACATTGGGCCGGATATAGCCTTTGTCCATCATTTCTTTTAGTTGTAATTTAATCTCAAATAGCTTGGGTGTGCTCATCTTGTATGGTGTCCTAGACACTGGCACCACTCCTGGTGCAAGTTCTATTGAGAAGTCAATGTCCCTTCTCGGAGGTAGACCCGGTACCTCTTCCGAAAATACATCTCTATATTCTCTTAGTGTGGGGTGACCTTCGAGGCTTGGTTTATCATCTTCAACTGATTCCAACACTTTTATCGCATAAAGTGGACATCCCTTTTTGCAATACTTTCTCATTTGAAGGGCTGATATTCGTCTCACCGACACAGGTTTTTGGATCCCTCGAAGGGTTATCCTTCTTCCTTCTTCACTTACACATTCTAAGGTTTTATGGTAACAGTCTAGTCTAGATTTATATGTGCCTAGCCAGTCCATACCAATCAATAGGTTTTATGATCCTAGGGGTAGTATGTTAAGGGTTTCTTGGGTGGGGAATTCACCCATTGTGAATTGGCAAGCTGGTATGACCTCCACTACCTTTCTTTTGGTGCCAGTGGCTAACTATACCAACCATGGCTTGGCGTGTTTATGTGGCTGTAATTTACACTTATCAACAACCTTAGAAGCTATATAACTCAAATTTGAACCAGGGTCAATTAGAATAGACACTAGATGGTTGGTGATCATACCTTCCATCTCCACCACTGAAGCTTGGTGGTCAACTTGTTTATTATACAAGGTTCCATAGATTTGTGGCACACTCTTGGCCACATCATTGACAGTGGTAGCTTCTTGAACATTGTAAATTCTCCGACTGTTCTATTGTCTGTGCGGGCAGTCCCTCAGTAGATGTTCTTCTCCACAACCCCAACATTTCAAGGGTTCTCTCTTTGGGTTATCAATCTTTCCTGGGGTAGATCCAGAAGGTTTATTTCCACTCTGGGAGGGAAAATTCTGCTGGTGTACACTTCGGGTTGGGAAGCTCATCCTTGAGTCATTTTTATAGTTTTTAAATCTTGGGGATTTAAACCCCTTTTTCTGGAATCCCAAACTATTCTTTTGCTTCTATCCTTCGTGAGGTTCTTTCCGATGCCCCAACTATTCATAACAATATCTTTCCTTTCAGATAGTGTCTTTTAGGGTCTTTGGCTCATCAAACTCAATCCTGTTCTGATAGTCCTTAGGTAGTCCACTTATGAATCGTTGTACCTTTGCCTTTTCTACTTTTATATAGGGTACGTACCTCAACAACTCGAGGAATCTACCGACATATTCCTCTATGGTGAGTTGCCCCAGATTGAGTTCATAGAATTCTTTAGTCTTTTTGTCAAAATACTTTTCCAATAGATACTTCTTCCTAAAATATTTCTCAAACCGTTCCCAAGATAGGTCCTCTTCGTGAATCCCTTTTACATTCTTAAGGTCTTCCCACCAAATGGAGGCTTTTCTATTCAAGTTGAAGGTGGCTACTCAGGCTTTCAATATTTTTGAGATGTCATGGACTCTGAAATACTTCTTTATTCCAAGAAGCCAGGCCTCCACTTCCTCCTCCTTCTTTATTTCACCATCGAAAGAGGGTGGTTTGGCCTTCTTGAATTCTTCGAGATTATGAATTTTGGGATGATTTTGCTTCTTTCGTTTTCTTCGGGAATAAGAACTAGTCCTGCTACTAGAAGATCCCTCCGAGTCGCCAGTTTCCTTTCCAAAGGAATCATCCAACGCTTGTCCCTTATCTCTGGGGTGGACCTTTCTTAAGGTGCTCTTCCCAGTGTGGCCACTTAAAAGATCACGTTTTCATATCTCAAGTGGACTTCAACTTTTATTTTTCTATCGTTGGTCCACGCGATTGGTGTCAGGTCCATGCTGCAATTGTCTTTTTATGTCGGATAAACTCTGCAACAAGACTGCATTAATTTCCATTTGCGTCTCTTTCTCTTTTATCAACCTCTCGTTGTCAGCCTTGCAGCTCTGTAGTTCAACCATGAGGCTCCTCACAGTCTTAGCTAGATCTGGAGGGGTCTCTACTGCTCTCCTTTCATCAGACTCTTCGTCTCTATTATGGGAGCCATCCTCCACTTCATGGTGCGTCACCATTCTATGAATCTACAGTTTCCTGTGGTTGATCATCCACTTGTGTGCAGGAAAAACAAACACTTGTTGTTAGTAAATATTTATATTCATTCATAACCAACACATAATTCATATTTTTCAAATGCATACACACAATAGGAATTTTTCACTCTTAACTTCAACTTTTGATAAAAGGGGTTAAGATATAGGGTTACTCCTTTTAAGAGTACTCCAAATGGAGTTTTTGCCCAACTCGTTCATGAGCCCAAGTAGGCCAAGTGTTGTAACCATGATCTGATACCAATTTTTCACACACCCACTATGGAAACCTAGATTTTTCATCTTTTTCTTCGAGGGACATAATCCTTGAGACTTCTAAGGGGCCTAGTGCAGACCCTCCCTTCCCTTACCCTCCTCCAAATGACCACAACCTGGATTTAGTGCAAGCACCTTTCGCAACTCGCGAGTTGGGAGTCAATACTCTCGACTCCCCTTTCTCCAAACACCGATACCCAAGATATGATACGGGTATGGCTCCCTCCTCACTAGCGCCTGCTACATGTAACCGTAGGCTAGTCCAAACACTAGCACCACTCACAACTTCACTAGTTGAGGTGTTGAGCCCTCGTACTACTCCTTTGCGAATCCCCAAGGCACGAGAGGTCAATGTTACATGGACTATGCCAAAGTGACGTGCACATGCCACTTGTTTCCTTCACTGTAGTCTGCTCATGAGCTGTGTTGCTGCCACCCATCACACGAGACCTTGGCTCTAGGCATTTCGCAGCCTTAGTGATCAGGGTGCCACTTCTTCATCCTGCGAAATCCCGAGCCATGATAAGTCAACAATGGGTTGACTCTTTCCTAGGTGACAAGTGTCCGCCACCAGTCGCCCACTTCCTAGGCTAAATACTAGCACTACTCACATCTCGCGACTTCGCGAGTTGGAGTGTTGAGCCCTTGTGCTCCTCCTTCGGGAATTCTCGAGATATGATAAGTCAACAATGGGTTGAATCTTTCCCAAGCGACATGTGTCCATCACCTATCACCTGCTCCCTCCTTTCTCTGGGCACTTGTTGTTATGCAACCTGTCAACCATGTGGTATCCACCTAATGGATGTGCCACATGTTCGCATGAGCCCTCGGTGCTTGACACTTCGTGACTTCTACAGTTGAAAATAGATTCTTTCAACCTTTGAACCCCTGACACGTGATACCACGTGGAGGGTCTGATCTAATGGTTCTCCTGTGGATTGGATCCAATGGCCACAATCACATCGCAATCTCATGAATCGTGAGTTTGTGCAGTCCTACCCTTGACCACACCAAGTCGTGAGTCATCGAAATGCTACTCTCCTGCCTATGTAAAGGATAATATCAATGGTCAATAGAGGTCCTTCAGATCCTTGGATCTACGGTCCTGGGTCCCATTGCTACTTGCGAAGGCTGAAAGGGTCAAGGTGTTAATGCCTACACTCCTTCTTTAGATCCATCGGTCCTGACAGATCTAGGGTATTCCCTAAAGGATTCTGACCATTCATCTACCAAATGATAGGGTATTCTCTCTTTCTATAATTGGACTCGCTATCCCTTCTGAGCTTGAATCAGGAAATCCAACTTCTCGGGGCTTCAAACTCCCATGACTCTGCAACCTTAGAGAGCTACCCTTTCTTGCATAAGTTTTCCAGACCCAGATCGCATGAACCTTCAGATGGTTCTTGGGCAATCGTTCCTAATCTTATTTGAGTCTCTCAGTAAAGGTTCGACACGGTTCCAAGGTTTATGGGGTAATCCCCGGGGAAGAGCAATCTCAAGGGGCCTTCTTAGAATATTACAAGAATCAAGAAAACAAGATGATTCTCAGTGGAGGGAGATCATGCCCCAGACTTAACCATTTGTATAGAAACCAACGATGACATGTAAGCATACACATGCATCCATTATTTCTAGTTTAAAACACCAGGCAATCATTCTACACAGAAATTATTATGGGCATATAAACATAAGCATGTATTCATGATATTCAGTTCGAAATACAAGGTATAAAACACTTATCAGATCTACCATGCATGATGCAACTTCTGAGAGGGGTGCTCATTTCCACCCAACCGTAGGCTCAGTGACTCCAAATGGATTTACCACTAGCCACCTCCAATCTAGACCCCGATGCTTTGAGGTTCAGTCTCCTACTTCCAGCTCAACAGAAATCAAGGACGAAGGTTACTCTCGTTTTCCTGATATAGGAAAATAATCCAGGACGAAGGTTACTCTCCTTATTCTAGTATTCATAACTCCCAATGTTTCCAGGGTTTCTCCAGTTCTCTTTTGCGAGCCCCCGTCGCGCGCGCTCTTCTTCCCCACATTTCATCTCTTGCGAATTTGTCTGCAAGGGTTGCATGTGGCATGAATTTCATCGTCTGTGGTCAGATATGAGGGCTATTACGGATGGGTGGTTCACCCCCATCCCCTCAATAACTCTTGAGGAGACTCCCCACCTACCAATCTGATGGGAAATCCATTCCAGGATTAGAGAGTTGCTTTGGTTTTTGAGCAAGTATAAACTAGTACGGTACTGGCTCGGTGGAAGTTAGCACAACCATTCCATTTCCCTTACACCACCTCTCATTAGCCATTGTGGTATTTTTTAGCACATCCCCCTCCCAGTAGTCATGCAACACATATTCATAATATAATTTACATTCATTGACCTTTTATGCAAAGGTCTGTCAAATCAAACATTCACATCTTTGTGTTTGCCATAGTTCTTGGCTAACATAGTTATTTTTACAGACTGGGGGAAATAGGGTGTTACATCTAGTAGCATCCATGCCTAAGGGGTATAACCCCCAGGGAGACGAACAGGTTGTTGATTAGGAGGAGATAACAGTTTTTTATGTTGTTAGAATGATGAGATATTTTCAGCGCATGTCTGAGGCACTGATCAATCATTTGGACAAAGATGAGGCCATAGCACCGGCACCCCCTAAGGGTCCACCGCGTCCTCCAATTGGTACTGGTAGCATTCATCATGAACTCGAGAAGGTCAATTTTCTCGAGTTCTTTGGTGCCCCGGATGACGCAGCAACCGAGGCATGGTTGGAGAATATGGTAATGTTCTTTTCACTTCATGATTATACATCCAACATGAAGGTATGCATGGCGGTCTTTCGAATAAAGGGGATCATTCTTCTATGGTGGAAGATGCTCCTACTGTAGATGAACATGGTCATCGAAGACATGTCATGGGAACTATTCGAGGAGCGGTTCTGAGAGAGGTACCTTTCGGAGGAATTCATTGAGTGTCAGGGCAGTCGTACAGTGCCCGAGTACGAGGCCCATTTTATGGAGTTGCTTTTGTATGCTCCACATCTTAATACTGAGAATCTTAAGGTCAACAGGTTCTTGTTCGGCCATCATGGAAACATACATGCAAAGGTTAGGATTCTGATGCCTTAAACCTTGCATGATGTCATCCAGAAGGCCCTCATAGAAGAGGAGGAGCTTATCATCTATGGTCAAACTAGGACTCTAACGAGACCAGCAGGGCATGAGTCATCTGGTGTGCAGCAACATCAGACACTAGCCAGACATACACCAAGAGATCGTGGCTTCTAGAGGGGATCCACTTTCACTACACCCTAATGATTGACACCTCACCAGCGGACACCTTACCGAGGACCACAACATCAGCAGTAGCGTCGACCGCATCAACAACAGTTTAGGCCTGTTCAACAGAACAAACCTGAATTCCTGGCCGGTGGGTTGTCATATTCTACTTCAGGTACCAGGAGTATTGGACCAAAGAACGGGTGTTGGACATGTGTGGAGCCACACTACCAATGCGACTTCCTGGTGAAGAGGACTAGAGTGTCTGGATCCATTTGACCCACTACCATGGGAGATATAGGCAATGCCCATCGGATTCATGCAATAGTCAATAACCGCCAGGCTAAGAACTAGTCGACTATGCTTGAGACATGAGGTAGCGTAGCTGACTAGACCCTTAGTATTTTGATAGATCCTGGTGCTACCAAGATTTTCATTTCATTTTCAGCGCTAAAAAGGATTAAGGTAAAGGAAGTCGAGCAAGACGAGTTTNGCCAAACAGAAGGTTGGAGGAAAGGTTACGGGTTGTATCCTTAACCTAAGAGATTTTGTCACCAGGGCCAACCTGTACATCATGATCTTAGTATCTTATGATGTCGTGATTGGTATGGATTGGTTGGAATCACATGAGGCGATACTCAACTGTAAGACGAAACGGTTGAGCTTGGTCGATGATGAGGTACAAAGATGTGTGATTGTAGGTCGGAACCAGGGGGTTTCCCTGAGGTTCATCTCTTCCTTGTAGCTATGGAAGAGCATGTGCAAGGGGTGTAAGCTATATGCGATCCTTGCGTTAAATGAGAAGGGAGTAGCGGAAGGTCTAGAACACCTCTCGGTGGTGAGAGAGTTTGAAGACATCTTTTCGGAGGAGTTATCGGGGATGTCGTCGGAAAGAAAATTGGAATTTACTATATACCTAAAACTGGGGACTAAACCAATATCAAGAACGCCTTATCGGATGTCGACCCCGGAGTTACATGAGTTGAGAATGGAACTGAAGGAATTGTTGGACCTGGGACTGATACGTCCAACTGTGTCACCATGGGGTGTGCCTATTATTTTCATACGAAATAAGGATGGGTCGTGGAGGCTCTACATTGACTACCATCAATTGAACAAGGCAAGGATCAAGAATGAGTATCTGTTTCTGAGGATTGATGATTTGTTCGATCAGATGAAGGGTGTGACGGTGTTCTCAAAGATTGATTTGCGATCAGGGTATCACCAATTATGGATCAAGGAGGATGATGTCCCTAAGACCACCTTTAAGATGAGGTTTGTACATTACGAGTTTATTGTTTTACCGTTTCGACTCAAAAACGCCCCAGGGGTATTTATGAGTTTGATGAACGGGGTGTTCTGCGAGTACTTGGACAAGTTCTTCCAAGTATTGATTGATGATATTTTGATTTACTCTCAGACGATGGAGGAGCATGACGAGCACTTATGCTTGGTAATACAGTGTTTGTGAGAGCACAAATTTTATGGGAAGTTCTCCAAATTCTCTTGTTATCAATCGAAGATTCACTACTTCGGGCATGTCATCTCCAGTGAAGGTATCATCGTGGATCTAGCAAAGGTTGAGGCTATTATGGAATGGACTACGCCAACAAACATCATAGAAGTACGTAGCTTCATGGGTCTAGTAGGATACTATCAACGGTTCATCGAGGGATTTTCGAAGATAGGAAATCTGATCACAGAATTGCAGAAGAAAAACAAGAAGTTTGTTTGGACCGAGAAATGCGCAAAAGCATTCTGGAGGCTCAAGGAGCTGTTGACAACCGCATCGATACTAAAGGTCCCTAATATGGATGCAAAATTCTTGGTATGCACTGACGTATCCAAGGAAGTCTTAGGCGGAGTCTTGATGCAAGACCGACGAGTGATCGCTTACATCTCAAGAAAACTGAGAAGGCTTGAGGACAACTATACAATGCATGATTTGGAGTTGTTAGCCATTGTATATGCCTTGAAGGTTTGGAGACACTACCTTGTTGGACAAAAATTTGAACTAAATACTAACCATTGTGGACTACAACACATCTTTACGCAAAGCAACTTGAACGCGCGACAACGACATTGGTCGGAATTACTTAGCGAGTACAACTTTGATATTACTTACATAAAAGGAACCGTGAATCGAGTGGAAGATGCATTGAGTCAGAGACCACGCATATTTTCGGTGTTGCCTCTTCAGACGAACCTATGTGATAATATTCTAAATTTACAGCGTGACGATGACTGGTACAAAGAGGTCGAGGTTTTTATCGAACAAAACACAATGATGGTACCAATATTTGAAGGATTTACATTTGATGAGGATGGTTTATTGAGGTTTAAAAATTGGATTTACGTACCACCAAATGACGAGTTGAGGATCTTGATCCTAAGAGAGGCTCATAGAGCGGTTTACATGGCTCACATGGGAGTCATGAATATGAGAGAAGACCTTAAACCCTTATTCTTATGGAAGGGAATGAAGGCAGACATAGTAAACTATGTGGCCAGATGTCTAGAATGTTAGTAGGTAAAGGTTGAACATAGACATCCAGCATGATTACTACAACCACATGCTATTCCAGAATCGAAATGGGAGGTTATTTCGATGGATTTTATTGTTGGATTTCCACTAACAGTAAGGAGACACAACTCGATTTTGGTAGTAGTAGACACTTTGACGAAGAGTGCTCACTTTATTCATGTGCATACAATGTATCAAGCACCTGACATAGATAGAGTTTTCATTGGTGAGATTGTGAGGCCACATGGAATTTAGAGGATTATATCTGATCGAGGATCGATGTTTACTGGACAATTCTGGATGAGTTTCCAATGGGCCTTGGGAACCCAACTTAACTTCAGTATGGCGTATCACCCGAAGACTGACGGGCAGACCGAATGAATGAACAAGAACTTGGAGGACATGTTGCACATGTACGTGATGGACCAACAAAGGCATTGGGAATAATTCTTGCCACTGGTGGAGTTCGCTTATAACAACAGTTACCAAAGCACCATTAAGATGGGCATGTTGCATTGTTAATGATAAATGAATGAACCTAGACGGCCTTAGGACGAATAAGGTGATAAGAAATTTTTAACACAACTTCCCTAATAAAATGTCGCCCAACATGAAAATTAAAGTCTAGGTGTAAATTATACTGCTGGCAAAATTTTTCTATCT
>ML780035.1:208731-251891 GCA_009831015.1 Picea engelmannii | reverse complement strand
TATATATATATATATATATATATATATATATATATATATATATATATATATATATATATATATATAATTGTTTTATTATATTATGATAATTTAAAGTTTATTAATTAATAAGAGAAAAGGGAAAAAGTTAATTTCTACATCTGCCAAATTGAGTTCTAAATGAAAGGGGGAAAGAGGGAAACCTAAAATAATTAGGAAACTAAGAAAAGAGGGAAACATAAAAAGAAAAGGGAAACACAAGGGGAAAAGAAGAAAGTCAAACTTAGTAAGGTATCGAGCATATAAGAACTTTCTAATTTAAAATGAACTAGCCAATTAATAATGGAGAAAGTCATTAAAACCCGTAAGGGAATTTGGGGACACCTTGGAGCGATTCTAGGAGTGACAATAGGTGGGTGGGGGAAATAAGGGTAATTAATTAATTAAAGAAATTAATTTATGGAGGAATGAAGGGGATGGGTGACACTTGTACGAGGAGGATTTTTAGGAATTAATTTATTAAAATTTAATTCAATTGGGATTTTAGGAAGGTAAAGGAGTTCGAAACTCTATATAACGGAGGGAGGTGAAGGAGGAAGCTCTCTTCTATTTGTGTAATGTTACGCGGCAGTCTGCCTACAGAAATATCTACTTGACTGACTTAGCTTGTGGGAGTTGGGATACCCAGCTCAGTGAGGAGTGGTATCTCGGGCTTGCGAGGCGAGCTGGGAGCTAGCTGATTCTCTGGTTAATGTGCGTGGCCACATTGCAGCTCGGGGGGATAAGAGGGAAGAAGAGTACCCCTAGTGTTGACTAGGAGGTATTGGTGAAGTCTCATCAGTCGACAAGTGGGAGTTGCATGGAGCGTGTGAGACATCAACTCATAGCGACATTTGGGAAATGGTACACTTTCTTTATTTTTGCATGGTAGATTGTAGTAGGATTTATGATTTGGATCTGCATGTTTAATTGGGTAAGTAAATTGATTATAATAGCATTCTAGTTGATGACTAAATTTTCCCTAGCCTATAGCTCGATGACTGACTGAATCCCATGGCCTTTGATTCCCGACATGTCTTGACCGCCCTGTGGTGTATTGATTTGTGAATATTGTGGTTATTTAGCCATTCGTCCCTAGCTCATTAGTCCTCACCTAAGAAGTCGGCCAGGATCCTGATCTACGGTCGTTTCTTTGATGTTAATAGACCTATGGATCTCAAAACCCTACTTTTCTGTACGTGGATGATGAGCAAAGGACATTCCTATCAGCCGTCTACCTCTGTTATTGTCCTTGGCTGATTGTCATCTTGCGCCTTCTAGAAAAAGTACCCCTATGTATGGATTTCTTGCGTCCGTGTTGGTTTATCCCTGCGATCATTTCAATGACTTATCCCAATGGATCATTGCATTCTCTGATTGTTTTCTGCATTGGATTGGTATCCCGATAATGTAAAAGATTTAATTTCAGTCGACATTTTTATATTGGTACCTTGGCATGTAAAAAAAAGGGGCAATTAATTTCAATTTGCATTTTTATATTAGCATCCTGGAAATGGAAAAACAATTTAATTTCAGTCTGTATTTTTATGTTGGTATCCTGGAATGTAAAAGGATTTAATTTCAATCTGTGTTTTTATGTTGGTCTCCTGAAAATGGAAAAAAAGATTAATTTCTAAGTTTGCGTTGTTATATTTGGTACACTGGGATGGGAGAAACATTTGTGTAATTCTCGGCTTGCATTGTAATGGTATCCTGGAAATGGAAAAATGAATTAATTCATGTCTGCAATTTTGCTTGGGCTGTGATTTTTTTTTATTCTTTTAATTCATTGAAAAATGAATTATCGGCCCCTGTCTGCGTTTTGGGTACCATAGGTGAAGGAAAAACAAAACCCTTATCCCTGGCTGCGATAGAATTGTGTATTGATTGAATTAACCTTTTCCTTTGCATTTAGTTTGCATAATGACTATAATCATGATTTTCCCCTATGATCAGCATGTGTACTAAATGATTAAGTTTTGGTCTGCGATTGTATTGTGTTTGTTGTGCTAACCATATCCCTGTCTATGATTGTTTGGTGTGCCAATTATAAGAACCATTTCCCTGCGATCTGGTACTGTCCTGGTTTTTGTTGAATGTTTGGGGTAGCGTTAGGTCTCAGGTCACCTTGTTCTTAGGTAGCAACGAGAGTGGGTCAGTAATTCCAATCTTTTCTTACCACAGTAATTCCGGAATAGTGAGTTAGTCACAACGTTGTGTTTTGGAGTAAGATAACTTATGGCTGGCCTGGCAGCTAGCCTTTATTTTAGACCATGATTTTTGTTCTTACCTGACCACGCTGACATCTCTAGGAATGTGTCACATTTAAATTTTCCCTGATACTTCTGAAGGTGTGTCCGTTGCCCAATCTCTCACTCAACCATTTATTATTGATGCGTATCCCCAATATCTTGCTAAGTTGTTTAGTTATTGATGTGTAATCCTTGTAGATACTGCTCTGTGTTTTTGGTTGAATGCATTATAGTTATTATTGCATTTCATTTATAAATTTAATCATTTACTCCTGCGTTGAATGCATGGTATTTATGATGGAAATTTTTATCATTTCTGTCATGTATTCTGACCTTGAATGAGACTAGTCTATGCATTCCTTAAGGTTAAGTAGCTTGCCAATTTATATATCTATTTTTGCATAAATTCCTTGTATTTATTATTGCAAATTAATTGATATTCAAATCATGTATTGTTGCGTTGAAGGCATAGAATTTATGTATTCCTTAAGGCTAGTTATGTATTAGATTATGTTAGATAGTACTTAAGGTTAATCAGATTCGTAGGTTACTGACTAGTAGTCATTTAGGCTTGCTAAATCAATATGTATTAAAAATTAATTTGACATATAGTTGTTGTCTAACCTGGTAAATTAGACTCGAAGAATTTGATGGGTGTGTATGGAATTAATTTCATTTAATTTAGACTTGTCATTTTAGTTAAATATTGGTTAAAGAAGACTTTTGAAATGACGCGATTTTAATGTTAATTAGATTGTATTTAATGATTGATTATAATGCAGATTTTCCTAAGCAATTCGTAGTTGATACTTTTTCGATTGAATTGAATGACTGAGGTTTTAGGTAGAATGGTCGATTGGATTTCTATTTAATGTTAATCAAATGGTAAGTTAGAGACTAATTTAAAGGTTGGACTTGCTTAATTTAGAGGGTTAATCTCTTGTCAAACACTTGTAACTGTTGACTAGTTTAGACTTGGTGAGTGGTCGAGTCGTGGACGATGTCGTGTCTTGGCTTGCGTCATCCCTTGTCTTCGTCCTCTGGAATTTCCTCAACCTAACGTTGGGGTATGGGTGTGGCTTTATTTCAGTATTCGGTTGCTAGTGCGTCAGAGTTTTCTAGAGTCCTTGGTCCAGATAGGATGTGTTGCGCCAAGGTTATTGATGCGTCTATCACTTGGGGACAACATGATTCCTGATAAGGGGATAATGATGTGCCCTACTTGGACAACGATGAATGATAACTTGGCCAGATTTAGTGTCTTCCGTGTGAGTGTTGTCGAGCATTGTAAATTTTGTTTTTGCGCATGGGTTGAACACCTTTAGGCGTTTGGTTCACGCTCCTTGAGTTTCTAGTCTTTGTTCATCAACGTTGTTGTGTCGGGAAGGGGAGGTTGTCCCTTAGCATGTAGGAGTGTTGTAGGGGAGGTTGTCCCTTCTGTGCATGTTTGCGTAGTTTCCCTTATGCTAGTGAGTGGAGTCGTAGTTTCCTGTTGCCTAGGTTGTGTTCTTCTGTTCGTCGTTTGTGGTGGGTTTAACCATTGTTGGTGTTTCCTTCTTGCCTCTTAATTCTTAAAACAAAACTACAAAAAAAATAAAATTGCTTCTCCCTTACAATCCTTGTACATAGATGAGAAATCCCTTGATGATCCTAGGTTACACCAATATTTGGAAACTTCTCCCCAACAAAAAATAGTCCCTATTCCAAACTCTATTGAAAAATATCCCTCATTACTCATAATGACGAATGAAATTTATTCCCCTCTCTAAGTCTCCTTTTTACTCATAATTGTTAGATCAAAGACCGACTTGCCACTATAATCCTTGACATTTGTAACCAAAATAATCGCATTTTCCATCACTCCTCACCCATATCCTTATCATTGGGGCTTTGTACAATAGGACAAAACTCATCTTCTCATTAATAAACATTGTGGAGTCACCCTTGTCATAGGGATTTTTCAAGGGAATGTTGAATGTTATGTATCTCCCCTTGATTACTCTAATTTACTCTTGAACATATCATATGAACAACAATGAAATGCTTTATAATATGTCCATTGAAATACCTATCAACTCTTTAAAGATAACAAAACCTATGAACTCATCTTTATTGCAATACCCTTTCCATGTAATGATGTGACCAAGACATCCTACATAAATATCTTTCTCTCTTAGTTTTACCTCACATCCAATCATTTCATATGGTTTCACTTTCTCTCTTCCACACATTCCAAATGATACCTTCTCATCCTTCTACCCCATCAAAAACAATGAAATTATTTATAAGATGCTTATTCTAATACTTATCAACTCTATAAAGATGACAAAAACTATGAACTCACCTCTTGCAATACCTCTTTCTTATAATGTTAAGACCCAACAAAACATAATACATAAATACCTTTCTCTCTCACTTTTACATAACATCAATCCATCTCATCTCATATGGTTGCACTATCCCTCTTCCAAACTCTCTAAATAATACATTCTCATCCTTCTACCTAGATTCACTCTCACTCTTCTATTCTCATTCTAAATCCCAAACCTCCCTAATGATTTTTAACTCAATATTTTTTTTCTACCACACACCAATTAACAAAATACATATATGATCTATTATACCTAGTTCCATAATTTATTGCCCTTGTCCTCTCATTGGCTACAACAATGATAATTACAAGACTTTTACAAGATAATGTTTGCACAATGTAGAATTCGCAAGAAATAGCACCCAACCACTAAACTTTTGTATACAATAGTTCCTTCAGAAATTGTTCCTCGCCAGCTATAATATTTATGTCATTATTAGCTAACTTTTCCATCAATTTAGAACTACATATATAGAGTTAGATTTATGACCATTTTTTCTTAAACAATACCACAACCTTAGCATTCTATTGCTATGTCTATTCATCCAGATATTGTCCACATCGACACTACACACCTCAAATGTCTTCTCTAGTTAGAACTACATACCTATATAGGTAGATGTACAACCATTCTTCCTTAAAAAACAACAACACCACAACGTTAGCATTCTATTTCTATGTCTACATAGCCAGATATTGTCCACATAGACACTACACCTCAGATGGTTTCTCTAGTTAGAACTACATACCTATATAGGTAGATGTACAACCATTCTTTTTTTAAAAACAACACCAAAGCCTTAGCATTCTACTGCTATGTCTACTCAGCTATATATTGTCGACAACGACACTACACCTCATGTGGCTTCTCTACTTCTCCATCCTTCAATGTAACTCAATCATGGCTATATACATTCTCTTCATATGTATACTTGACCAGTATGGATCCACACCACCACCAATGCTTATTTGTACCATAGAAAACATTCCATTTTCATTGTGCACGTTAATTGTTGGATTTTTCTTGTTTACACTCTAGGAGAAACACATCAGATCATGGCATGACATATTCAATGGATACTGATCACCTCAGCCCTACAACAAGTTCTTCACATCAGCACACAAATAAGTATCAGTCTTAGATCACCACAAGCTCAGACTAGAACATCCTTA
This sequence comes from Picea engelmannii, assembly GCA_009831015.1. NCBI lineage: Eukaryota > Viridiplantae > Streptophyta > Pinopsida > Pinales > Pinaceae > Picea > Picea engelmannii. The sequence continues at coordinate 246,077 of ML780035.1, read as the reverse complement.
CTATATTCAACTCCCATGAATTCTATTTTTACACCAAGTCTATCATGTCCTTGAAAAATCACAGTTGCAAGATATTGCAACAAAGCATACTCAACCTTGTAGGATCATATCAATAGCTCACACCATACCACCCTTTAATATTTCCACCAAGTCTATCACCTAGACTATTGTGATCACCCTTCGTTTCAAAACATTGTGATCGCACTAACTTGATTTGGTGTGAAATACCCTTCGAGTTAAACATTTCCACCTCTCTTCATTTATATGGTATCATGTACCTTCATTTGAATAGGGTGAGTTACATTTACTTGAATAGGTGTAAGTGTCTTTGTTTAAACAAGTCCTCCATTGTTTTGATCTACCATTCTTTCAAAGCATTACAACTTTTTTCGTGGGAACAACTTTGATTTCTTTCATTCATATGAGTGTGAGTAACATTCATTGTTTTGTAAGGGAATGACTCAACCACAAGTCTATGGGTCAATCACGAATCATGAATCCCAACATCCAACTTCTCAATATGGTATACCATATCTGATGTAGATTTTTTTTTTTAAACTTAAAGGAAGCGTGGCAATATTGACGATAGTTCATCGCAAGGGAAGGATTTTGTTTGAACAAGCGTGGCAATAGCGACGAAATTTCGTCGCACTTTGCCACAATTTTTCATTGCACATATAGAATCTGTCTCATAAGTTTTGTCTCGGCCAGACGTTTTCGTCGCTTTTTCATCACAACTTTCCACAGTTTTGTGTCGCACATATGGCATCTACATTGTAATCTGTTGCTAAGTTTTTTACCTTGGCACATTTTTTCGTCCTATTGCGATGAAGTTTCATCTCTATTGACACTCTTTATAAGGTAAACATATCTTGATGGTGATTACACATGGAGGACTAATTTCGTCGTTGTTTCCATGGACACCTGGTTCATGGATATAGCGACGAGAAAATATTGACGAAAAACAATCTTTGCTTTCGTGGAAAGTGCGACAGATATGTGTGGAAATAGCAATGAAAAACCGTGGAAATTTGTTCATATGTATTAGTGTAATGCACCAACTGTCACAGGTAAATAGACAGGTAAATATCAATAGTGTAATGTTAATCAAAATAATGAATTAGTTATTTCAATTATATTTCAACATATCGATATGATCATTTTCGTTGTTGTAGTTCATGACCCTGAATAGATGCCTCGACGCCCTTCTTAGTGGCATACCAGAAGTATGGTACATAAGCACATAGAAACACAAACAATAGAAGGACAGGGTACAGAAAATGCAATGTCCTTGGATGATTATGATACCCTAATTGTCAATTTTATGAATTTAAAAAAACATAAATCAAAGAAAAATTAGATGTATAAATTCATGACTTGCATTTGGATGTTTATCGATGTTTATATGTCCATATGCTTCAATTTTTATATGTTCATATGTTTTTATGACTATCCTAGTTATGCATGAATGTTTATATGTTTTCTATATAAATATAATCATTTGTTGGGTATGGGGAATTGAGAGCAATGTGAGTGGGGGGACGGGCCATATGAGCTTCCACTTTCACGTGGTTGTCCTTTCTCAATACACAATAACCTAATCTCGAAACAAAGAGAATCTCATTAAGGTATGCGACCACTTAAGTTTTTTCTAGAGTATTTTACATAACTAAATGCATGTTTATTTGCTTATTATTATTTACTCATATAAAGAATTTGTCTTTTATGATTCATGCAGGTCTTGGTGATGGAAATGCATCTCATGGACAACTCTTATCAAATTTTATGGGTTAATGGATATAGAGAAAGGACAATGATAAGGTAAGGGTTTTGACGTGTTTTTAAAGTAGGATTTATACTAGTAAAAGTTCACAATCCTTATGAAAGGATAAAATTACATTTTTTGTAGACAAACATCAATTGTTTTAACAAAGTATGAATCATAAATTGTGGGAAAAACATTTTTTTGTATTCTTACATTGACCAATACAACTATAACATATTTTTAGTACAAAGTCTTAACCACACACACAGACACACACACACACACACACATATGAACCCTAAGTAAACAAATGATAGAAGATAAAGGGAGAATATGTACTGATAAGAGCGAATGAAGATAATAATATGAATAATGGAGTGGAGAGTGAACTCTAGCCTTGAATTGAATGATACTTGCATCCAAAATGTCTCATTGTAATGTATGTTGTGATAGTTGTGTCTTGTCACTACCATGTATGTTTCTATGTCCATCATGGGATTCCTAGAGCACCACCTATCATTCATGATCCAACACATTGTAGTCAAGAATCCCATCCATTGCTAATGTGTTCAAGTACTATATGATTAACTAATAAGTTGTATCCTTAATTATGAGCTATCAATCTTTACTATCACCGTATTCTTCTAGTGCATGTAGATTTGTATTTGAAGTTGGAAATATTAGTGAATAATTCAAGAACTACTTCCATGCAAAAGATATCTACATTCAACACTTTATGAGCTATCCCAACATTGTTCCAATTGTGGATTTTCGAGAGGTGATTAGGTCCAACATTTTATTTACCTAGTTTAACCACCACTTCAAAATGAAACTCCTAAAATAGTAGCAAACATCGATAGAATCAACCTTCCAACATTGTATTGTTAACAAAATACTTGACCACTAAATTATGAATGGACAACTAGAAGGATTGGTGCAGAAGATAATACCTGAACACTAAACATTAGCTGTGTCATTAAACACTAATGGATCTTTAATCTCTAGATAAATCCACTTAATGGAATTTGGTAGTGTGCATATTTGTGTCAATTAATTCTCATACTCCCTAGGCGGCGCAAAAGTAATGGACACTTTGGAATAAATGACATAGGAGAATATTATTCTCCAACTCAACTTTCCACTAGCGGTTGGATTAATGTAGTCTTCTAACTATCCTATGGTGATATTAATGTGGTCTTCCAACTCTCCTAGTCATCCAATACTTCTTTTATCTATTTAACAAATGTATTTCCCTACATTAGATCCAATGGATATACCATCCAATAACCCTTCTTAACAAATGACATCATTATTAAATTTCCAATCAATCCATTACAATACTAGGTATGGATATTTGTCATCTACTATGTCAGTGAACTCAATGTAAGCATAAATATTCACACAGTCGAGATAAAATTCCAGCTCACCAATTTGACAATGGGAAAAATGTGTGATTGGTTCACCAAGTACCACTAGATCGACAAGTGGACCCAATTTGGTACTCCGGTGTCGTTACTTTAAAATCGTCGTTGTATGAGATGTCATTACTGCAACTGTCGCTACTCTGGGTGTCATTATTGTTGTTGTCTCTACTCCAAGTGTCGTTACCTCAAAATTGTTGTTGTACTAGATGTTGTTACTGTAGTTGTCGCTACTCATGTTGCTTCTACACTGGTTGTCGCTACTCCGGGTGCCATTGCTTCAAAATTGTCATTGTACAAGATGTTGTTACTGCAGTTGCCGCTACGCCGGGTGTCGCTACCTCAAAGTCGTTGTTGTATGAGATGTTGTTACTATTTTTGCCACTACTCCAGTTGTTGCTAATCCAAGTGCTGCTACTTTGGGTGTCATTACCTTAAAATCGTCGATGTACCATATATCGTTACTCCGAGGTGATGCCACTCCAATTGTCGCTACTCATTGGTTGTCACTACTCCAGTTGCCACTACTCTTTGGTTGCCACTACTCCTACCACTTATACTGTGGTTGAAGTTACTCATCTACACTCCCACCAACATGAATACCGATATTTTAGCTACCACCACTTCTAATGCTGCCGCTCGAATCGACACTGTCATATTCTGCGACTGTAGCCAACAATATTCCTACGATGATACTTCTCCATAATAGATGAGTCACCAGGTATGTCCTTAACCAAATTTGATGGATTTGGGTAATATTACACATGGCACAGGCATTCACACTTGAGGATGATATTAGCTTTAAGTTTGGGAGAGATTTTATGTATTTTCCCAAAGAGTCATCATTACCCTGTTTAATCACATGATTTCGCAATCATTACTTAAAACTTTTCGATGTTGTTGTACGCATAGAGATTGGAAACACTCTCCAAACCATTAATCATCTACCAATCTATTAAGTTTTTTGTCATATCGTCATCATTACTTACCTTCCACATCATTTAATTTTTTAAAATAAAAAAAAATCCATGAGTCTTTCCACAACACATTTTCTGCAAAAATGTTTTGCCTGTTGTTTCTCCTAAACTGGTCATCAGTACTCCTTGAGTAGGCACAGTCGACGTAACATAATGGGTGGTGGAGCACTAAGGTATGAGACAAAAAATACTACATAGGTCCATCGAAATCTGGAAGTTTGGCAAATTTTCCAGAATGTAGGTTGGGACGTGTATTTCGAGAGGTTATAGGGATTCGATGCAGACATTACAGCAGAACTTGCCCAAAATTTGGACAACCACTCCTCCACGGTCCGTGGATTAAAATAAGATTCATGAAGGAAACCATTGTAGCAGCTAGTGGGTTGCAAATATCTCGTTAGTGATGGTTTGTCCAGAAAACACCACTCCCGGAATTTCCAGAGTTGTTTCTGCGTAAAGGCGAAGAAGTGAAGTAGAAAGGGAAAGGATACGAACAAGGTTCTCTGCTGCCTCCATGGGTCTAGGTAGCACTGTTAGTCATAATCTATGTGACATGCGAAGGCCTCCACTCTACTATTTACAAATATCATCTCAAATTTCACACATCTCTGTGTTTCCAACAACACATAAACATGCCCTATTTTTTGTGTAATAACGTTCAACGAATGGCACGAGTAGCTCAGCGCTCACGCAAACCACTCAAAAAAATCTAAAATCATGGAATTGTTAATCTACTAGTCATGCATGCACTATATCAAATCCCTATAAGTTGGTCGTAGTTCATAAGACTCTCAAAAGAGGAATTGGCATAACTTATCCTAGAAGTAGCAGAAACCCTAGTAGAGAGAGATGGGTTGAGCAAGTTAGCAGAGGCTGTTGAAACTATTTCAGTAAGGATAAGAATGGGTGCTAATACATAGGAATCTGCCTCAGATGAAGATGAGGAAACAGGGAAACCATCAGTGGAAGTTAGAGAAGTTGGGGGAATGAGGCAGTTCATTAACTTGGATTCAGAAGAAGAGGAAGCAAAGGGTCCTATTCCTCCAAAATCTTTTCCTGAACAAGAAAGAGATGTTGCTACTCCCTCAACATATGAACAATAAAGAGATGTTTCTACTCCCACAACAGATGAAAAATAAAGAGACATTTTTATTCCACTCAAAGATGATCATGAGATGGATGTTGATACCCCTTCGTCTGATGAGCAGGAGAGGAATGCTGCTACTCCTCCAATATATGAACAAGAGGTAATTGGTGTTGTTACACAAGAACCAACGCCAGAACATTTTGAATTTCCTATCTATGAAAATGGTGCAACTACTCCTCTGATCGATGAGCAGGTAATGACTGACACTATAACAAAAGAACCAGCGTCAGAAAAAGACGTTCCTGAAAACCCTATTTTTGAAGACACAACAACTACTCCAATTTGTGAGTAAGAAATGACTGATGATGTTACACAAGAACCAACGTCAGAGCATGTTGCTCCTAAAAACCCTGAACCATAGTTTGGTGCTACTACTCCAAAATAAGTGCGAGTTAAACAAGAGACAGGCATAGAGGTTGCACACAACGAAGCTCAGAATGAGGTTCCTCTTAGGAGAAGAACCTCTATTCAGGATCATTATAGGAAAAACTTTAGAGAAAGTCTACAATTCAGTATTGAGAATGCCAAGCTAAAGAAGTAGGTTCTTCATCTGAATAAACAAGCACCAAGATATAAAAGAATTGCGAATTAAGTAGTGGGGAGAAATGTCAAAAAGACTATTTCGGTAGCTACCCAAACTGCTGATACTCCCACAGTATCGTTAGATACTCAAAATGTCGATACTCCTAGAGTAATAGAAGCTACTCTAACTGAGTTGGTGTTGCATACAGTAGCTACTCAGACCGAGCCTATCTTTCACACCTCTACAGTACCAGCAACCACTCAGATTGATCCTATTTTGCACACTTCCACAGTAATGACATCTACTCAAGCTAAGCCAATGACAAATACAAATGAAGCTCAGACAGTTTTGTTGAAAGACGAGATACAGAAGTGGAAGAAAACTGTAGCCCATTTTCGGATAGGAGTTGTCCCTTCTTTAGTGCACCTAAGGAAATTGAAAGACATAAGGGAGCAGGCTGCTAGAGTCGTTGTTGACTATGAGGAAAAGTTGGAACAAGAGAAGAAAAAGGGTGAGAAATAGAAGGAAAAGATTACAAATCTGGAGGCACAGAAACAAAATTTAAGAGATTACAAATGGGATATGTATGATATCACCCAATAGGTAGTAATGTGTCACTTTCCTTCTCTCAGCTATTCATTGTTCCTTCATGAACAATATTTATTTTTCTGTCTAGAATGTATTCACGAGGAGATGGTTTATAATATTAAATACCCCATGGAGTTTCATAGGACCTTGAAACGTTATGACATTCTCACACAACATCTCATGTGTGAACTGTACATGCACAACTACCTTCTAAGATATGATTAAACATTCAATCCAGTTCCTTATGTGGGAGATGTACAATTGAGGGCCTTTCTTTCCTACACCATTAACCAGGTGAAGTGGAAGAAGGCACTTGATTTTGTCGAGGAAAATCAGGTACACAGACCCCTTCAGGTTAGAATGGAGAAATTTCAAGTTGAACAGATCATCAACAAACATAACTATTTCATACATATTCCCAATTGGCCACAAAATATGGAAACTACAAAGCAATGATGTGTTGATCTTTGCATAAAACAATTGACCTATTGAAAGGAAGAGGCACTTGAAAACTGTGACCAGAGATGGGCCTTATCACCACGTGCTATCAGGGAATGAGAAGCATTTAGGGCCCCTAATTTTCGTAGAGCCATGGGAAGAATATCAAGGTATATATCATGTATGAGTTTTTGTGGGGTTCAATTGATAGGTTTGAGATTTTCATTCCCCGTAATATGGATGCCACTTGATCAATATGAACTTGATTACGAGGTCCATTGAGAATGGTGGGAGGATATAATATTGACTAGGGGATATAAGTTTACAAGCACAAATATGGATGAGGCATATGACATAACATAATTTCAGGCCCAGTATCAAGGTTCCAACCCATATCTGTGAAAGAAAAGAACTGCATGAGGACGATAACGTGACTAAAGTTTGGGGGAGATGTGTGTAACCACAATGTTAAGAATGCACCTCTATTATGTCATTGTGTGTATTATTTCAAAAATGTTAGATCGCGTAGGAACAAAGTGAATGCAATCTGGCAAGATGATGCAATCAAGGATGCAACACAGTCTGCGGGTTGAAGTTGCAAAAGATGACTTGTTCCATGGTCCAACATTAGGTTCTATTAATGGGTTCATCCTTTGTGTATTTTTAGGAAGAGTTGTTACCCTAATATTGTGACGCTCTGTGATCCACGAATTGTATAAAAGGCCGAACAAAGATAGAGAAGGGATTAGCCAGCCAGTCAACTAGCTAGGAGTTGTCATGTATCAAGACTGCAACCTATGTAATCTCGTTTTATTTAATGAAAAACAAGTTTCTTATGATTTTATGAGTTTTTGTGGCAGTTAGTTCACCATAAACCTGATCGGGGAGTTGGGCCCGCTCTTCTGGTTAGGTGTTGTCAGCTTATGATATAGTTTTGTTGTGGTTTTGTGTGGAATCTGTTGGATCTGTGTGTTATCCTGCTTCATTTGAATGTTACATTTATTTATGTTTAAGCACCAGTAATCTAGTTTTTGTTCTTTATTTTACTGCAATGATTGTTTACTTACATGATCAATATTGAAACAAGCACAGTCTACACATACAATGCACAGTAGAATATTTAAGTTTAAGTAGACATTACTTTGATTTATTTGAGTCACATTTATGTTTAATTAGACTGTTTACTTTTATTTCTTTCATTCATATGAGTGTGAGTAACCTTCATTTTTTTGGTAAGGGAATGACTCAACCACAAGGTTGCAATTTCATCATCCAAAACACTACAAACATAGTTGTTGAAAGGGTGTGAATGCCTTTAACCTCATGCTGTGATTATCCCTTCACATTAATAGGTTAAACTTGATATTCAAGGTAATTATTGTGACCAGTCTATATGAATATCGATTAATGGTTGTCAGTGCCTTGAAGTAGATAAGTAAAGGGTTGGCCCACTCTCACAAGCATAGTGATAGATTAAAAAAAAACACATCTCCCATATTGTCCCCCTGGGATACCCCTACCAAATTGTTTTTCACCTCTAGTTAAGAGCCCCAATATCTCAATTAAAACCATTCATTCAAGGGAATGTATTTTATCTTCCCCTTAATCCCAAGGTGCCTTGGGTTTCCCTTTTGGTCCACTAAAAAAAACACCTAATAAGTCCCAAAACCCCCTCTAATAATCCCTCCTCACATAAGAAACCCTTTGAAGGGTCAATCACACATGCAAATATTGAGTATGGGTCAATCATGAATCCCAACATCCTGCTTCTCATGTAGATTTTTTTTTTTAAACCTAAAGGAAGCATGGCAATATCGACGATAGTTTGTCGTAAGGAAATGAATGTGTTTTATTAAGCGTGGCAATATCGACGAAAGTTTGTCGCACATTGTCACGACTTTATATCACACATGTAGCATCTGTGTCGTAACTTTTTTCTTTGCCAAACCTTTTCATCGCTATTGCCATGAATTTTCGTCGCAACTTTCCACACTTTTCCATCGCTCGTATGGCATCTGTGTGATAATATGTTGGTAAGTTTTTTTACTTTGGCATGGTTATTCATCCCTATTGCGAAGAACTTTTGTTGCAATTTCCACGCTTTATTAGGTAAACCTGTCTTGATGGTGATGACATGTGTAGGGATAATTTCATCATTGTTTCCATGAATACCTGGTTCGTGGATATAGCGACAAAAAATAGTCTTTTCTTTCATGCAAAGTGTGACGGATATGTGTGGAAATAGAAACGAAAATCCATGGAAAATTTGGTTATATGTACTAGAAGCCATGAATACAAAGTAGAACTCCATAACATGGTCATACCACCAACACATATAGAAATATGCCCATAAAATACAAAGTTACTCGATGTATATATTATATGTATCATTACTTTGTTATGTATATGTGGACATTAAGGGTTGTATACATATGTTGTACATAATGTCATTCCATTATGAACATATATTTTAGGCATGCAGTAACATAGGATGTGTGTGTTGTTCTCTGTGCTTTGTGCAGAATATATATTTTGAATGGATACATATTATCTCGTATACTTTTGTATTGCCATAAAATAATTCTTGAATAATGAATGCTATCCATGCCTGTAAATATTTGACAGTATGATAATGACTTCATACATATGGATTGATAGCATAAAGATTATATGTAGTTGTATATCTTAACCTATATTATATTTATTGTTTCTAATTGTCAATTAATAGATTTGAAATAAACAAAGAAGTTGCATAGTAATTAAAATTTATTGATCAAGGCACTCTTTTCGATGAAATTTCACGATCTTTGTAAGGTTGCGTCAGTTAGCTATCTAGGTGGAAAGTGATCTCTCTAGCTTAACTACCCATCATGTTATCCATCTATTTCTTTGCATGTTCCTCCAATTTCCACTTTTTCAAATGCACCTTCCATCTGTTTCTTAGCATAACAGGTCAAAGATTTATGTGATTAGGAAATGAATCCAACGTTGGTCACCCTACCTGCTAATGAGCTCATTTTTTTGAGACACTACATATTTACACTACAGTTATTGATGAGTTTTAATGAGCTTCAAGGTATTTGAAGTCCCTAACATCGCTAATTTCTTGAGTCGTTGGGAGTGAGTTGGAGGATAATTTAATAAGAAAGTAAAAGTCTTAAACAAGAGAGTTGGAGAGTTCAATTCAGTCCTGTGTAGATTGTGCATGATCCAGCTCATTTGTAGGTAAAAAGGAAACCATGGTGAAGGTTTACACGACCATGATTACAAGGCCGTCATTGACAAATGCAAGTGGAAAATACAATATTTCATCATAGACAACACTGATTATGGTTCGAATAACATGGCACGTCGCTGGGATTAACGATTTTGAGACCAAAACTAGAGGGCCCTTTACGAAGATGAGTAATCACGTTGAGCCTGCCCATGGTACTAGCTGAGCGAGTTAGGGAACAATTTCCCATAATCTCCTATCCCGACTTTTATTAGTTGGCTAGTGTGGTGGCCATTGATGTTACTGGAGGACCTACCATTCCTTTCCATCCTGGTAAAGAAGACAATCCCGAGCCTCTAGTAAAGGGTTCTACTTCTAATTCTACAAAATAATATGACTCTTGGAGGGATGTTTTTGGTCATATGGGGTCGAATGACAGGGAAATTGTCTTGGGAGATGCCACAAGAGGAGATCTGGGTTTGAAGGACCAAGGACCTTTAATTCTCTACTCTTTGATACCTATTATTTTTCCAATAAGAAGACAACACAATTGGCATATAACATGTTTTTTGAGAGGTATGTATGTGTACAAGTTCACTAGACTGGCAAGTCAACATCTCAAGTTAAGCTAGTCGATCTGTTCAAGATCCTAGGTAAGCGATTGTGTTGAAATTTTTTTAAATATTGTTAGAGACTAATTATTCTACTATATTGATCTAGTTTAATTAGATAAGAGACCAATATTTGATGATTCACACAAATTTACATGTTGCTTAGCATAAGATAAAATAACATTCAAAAAAAATGTTATCGTTAAGATATAGAAAAATGAGTAAATAATATAACAGTCAAAGATTAAGGTTTTCAATGTAGACAGGCTCCTCCAAATTGGAAATCCTAAAGACATGTATTCAGGTTTCTTTCCGAGAGTAAATATGGCCTCTGTTGAATACATTTATCATTTCATTGTCATAAATTACATTTATTTAAATGTTATTTTTAGTATTTATCAATGAGAAATTAAAAACTAAATAATTACTATAATCCAAGGGATTCATATATGTAGGTTTTGTTCTCTTACCAAGGGTTCTTCAGAATTCTTTGGATTTTGAGAACTTCATCAGAGTTAAAATTGAACTTGAAAATGTTGCAAATTACCCCAAAGTTGCAGCAAAAAACTGACATGCCGTTCGTGTTGTTCTGCGGGATTAGTGAAGAAGGTCATGCACCAACAAATACACAGTGCTTTGAGAACAATTCAAGAGGATTTCCAAGAAATTTCCACCTAGGACTTTACAAGGGACTTAGGAGGGACTCGGAGTTGAATCAAGTTTACAATATGTTGGGAAGGAAAAATCCATTGGAGGCACGGTGTGCAAAAGGAAGGAGAGACATGGCGATGGATAGGGTGATTCGTTGAGGGAATGGGCTTGAGCAGGGAAAGTGATTGATTTATTGATGGAACAGTATTGGTTCATGATGATGTAATGGGCTTGGATTTTCATTTCCTTATCATCTAATTATTCATGGGAATCAACCTCCATTGATGGATGGACACGAATCTTGCATGGTGTTCAACCTCTCGTGGTGGGCATGTAACTTATCTGCTGGTGGGCACGTAACTTAACCTGATTGAAGTACTTGGCACATAAACTGAGTAACTTAACCTGACTGAAGAACTTGCCATATAAACTGAGTGAAGAAAATTAAATGTTAATGAACTAATGCTATCTCTAGAGATAGGATTAGTTCACGTCAAAGGATGTACACCTAAATACTTTTCATATGTTCTAAATATGTTCTAAATACTTTGCATATGTTCTCCCTGTTCCTCGAGAAGAGACCAAATAAGACCTCAAAGTTAAAAGTTTCGATACAATGGATAAAAAACCAATTATGAATTGGGAAATTGTATAAAACACTCAAAACTTTAGTTAAAATGACTTTGATAGCATTGGTTTCTATGCATAACTAATAAAACATTGCCAAACCATTTACTAATAGTCCCTGCAACCCGAAGGGTAGGGAATAAAAAGAATTTTTGATATGGTAGTTGAACAAGTCATAAACTAACTTCTAATTTTTAATGATGACAAAGAAACTTGCGTAAACAAGTCTCCTAATTTGTAGTAGTAACTTTGGGAGAAATAACATCATCAAATCTTAGGGTAAATTTTCTCTCAATGAATGCAACATTTAGAATTGGGCTATGCCACTCATCAATGCTCAAGCTCACTAAAGGCTTCTAGGTATTTTACTCAACAAACTATTTTATTCAATTATAATAGTTTAGTAGGTCATTGGTGTGAGAATATACTTTGCAGTTATATTAAGGTGGAGTGTTTTCAAACTTTTTTTTTTTTTTTATATTTAGAAACTCTTGAAAATTTCATCTTTAACTGAAGAAGTCTATGAGGAGTTTCTTGAGACTTGTCTATTCATTTTTCTCAGCGAGTAGATTTGAATCTAAGCTTTGCCAAGAATATCGATCAGTTACCAATTTCCCTAAATATAAAAAATAAAGAATATCATTACCCTGTATTCCCTCTATTTAAGTGTGCTACATGTTTGTGTTTGTTGTATTCACTTCTTTATTTCTCTATTCCTTAACATTGATGTAACCAGTTACCAGTTTCCCTAAATGTAAAAAAATTAAAGAATACCATTGCTCTATATTCCTCTCTATTTGTGTGTGCTATATGTTTGTGTTTGTTGTATTCACTTCTTTATTTCTCTATTCATTAACATTTATGTAACCAGTAGTATAAGAGCATGAGATTTTCGTGAACCAAGGATAAGTGGATAGGATAGATGGTGATGTGAAGCAAGCACCAACACAAGGTGGGCATGATTATTTATTGTGTATTTCGGATGCTACATCTGCTACATTTTATTTCTTTAGTGGAGAACACACTTGTTATAAAGGGGGAATCCATCTAAGATGCAGAATTGGACGACAATGGTCAGAAATAAAACATCCATTGGACATCATCGCCTACACACAATCATCACAATTTCCAGATGCAGGCCGACATTGACGAGCATGTGGGAGGATCCTGACACGAGGGGTAGGTTACTGTGTACAGATTGTCAGTCATTTGCGCGTAGAGGATCGAGACCCCTCTTGTGACTAGATCGAGCCAGGCGAAAGGCTTGGCATGACGTGTGTTATTTTATGCTATAAGGTTTGGACGTGGTGAATTCAGACAACATGGTGTCAGTCCTATCTGATAGGAGAACTATTGAGGAGGTTGTACTGTGGGGTAGCTGAGATGAAGAGATAGTGACTGTCATCTAGGGGGTGTCATAGCTTTCCCAATTCAGGATAGACTATATGAATGTCACCAAAATATTGAGGGGTCATAGTGCGAGCAATGGGGTAATCATAAATTTCATATCGCCTTTGGGTCCCCTGGTTGTAGCACCACGACGCACACAGTGAAGGGTTCATGGTGTGGGAAATGTTGTAACTGCCTGCTAGATCCTTCTTTTCTTCTTTCAGGGAGGTTTTTTCATGGTCTCAATGGTATGCAATTTCATGTTTTTGACATTTCTTCGGAAATCCACTATGGGGTTTTTATTTAACATAAGTCGTTGAAGAGAAATAACACATAGAGGAAGCTAATATCACATGCCTTGTAAGTGGCTTCATAGACATTGGGAAGTAGTGCAGTAGTCACAGGTTTCAAATATGGTCCCAAGCAAACTTGACAAGGAAATAGGAGCTAGGAATGGGAATCCTTGAATGTTTAAATAGAATCTAATGATTCTTGAAATGAATCATCCTAGGTTGTACAACAAATGGTAGGAATTATCACTAGAGGAGTGCCATGAGAGGTAGGTCGAGAAATACACGGGATGTGGGGGAAGACAAGGAAGCTCTTTGGGTGAAGGTTCATGCCAAACAAATGGTAGGAATTCTCACTAGAGGAGGGATATGAGAGGTAGGTCCAAAAATACATGGGATGTCAAGGAAGACAAGGAGGCTCTTTAGGTTAAGGTTCATGCTAGGCATGGTATTGTCTCAGGTGGAACTATATGTAGTAGCGATAAAAATGGAGATGGTGATGATCTCGACATCAATCTTCTGGAGTGTAAGGAGGATGTTTTGCATAGTTGGTATCTCTGGTACGAGGAAGAGGACATTGTTGTCCATTGAGATGGAAAGATAGAGGTTTTGAATGCATGTCTCGAGGTGGAGTTATGTAAATGACCATACAACTATAAGACTTGGTTAGGAATGGGGAGCATGCAGTATTTTCGGATAACCAGGCATTGAGGGGGGTTTGGCTAGATTTATTGATGGGAAACCCCAAGTCACGGGGGAATTTAGGTCAAATTTTTTGGTTTTGGGCACATGGTTGTTGGTAGCTCGTTTTCATTCCTTTAAATGGATTAGGATACTCCATTGAAATTAGTTTGGAGGTGATATGTGAATGATCACTTGGTTGGCTTGGCTGGATTTTGTCAAGGAAACAAAGTTTTATATCTCTCTTGGTTATGGTGATGGAGCCAAGGGTGGGATCCTAATGTCTACAAATCATTAGTAGCAGAGATATGTACTATGAGAAGTTGGTCACGATCACAAAGAGATATTTTTTTGTAAACCCAAGGAATAATTGCATGTCCTAAGGTAACTAGAAAGTGGGACAAGATGTTTGATTCCTTCATGGTGAGCCAAATTTTCTTGAGAAATGAGTATGATCATTGTGTTTACAAAACATTTATTGTGTTGGTGTTATGATGATGATATGTTGCAAGCAAGGTAGGCTCGAGATCAGTAAGTTAAAGGCTTAGTTGGCTAGGACTTTTGATGAAGGATCTACAAGAAACAAAACAAATATTTTGCATAGAACTACACAAGCATAGGAAAAGTTGTAAATTATGGTTGTGATTGATTAGATTCAGTATGAAATTTGTGAGACTGGTAAATATTGCTTTAGCTTTCCATTGTAAGCTTTCTTCAATTTTGTGTCCTAGTAGTAAGGAAGAAAGGGTTATATGTTTTGTGTACCTTATGAAAATGCACTAGGAAGGTTGATAATTGTGATTGAATGCTCATATATTTCACATGTAGTTGGACTTGTTCTTAGTGGACATAGTACAAAACTAGGTAAAGGGCATGAAAATTGGTGGTTCAATATCTTCTAAGCATGAGTATCACCTACACTCGTTGAAACAATTTAGTTTTTGGTTATGTTGATTTAGTGGAGGTAGAGTGGTCCATATCAGAGCAAACTTTGCAGACATGTTCACACAACAAGTATTGTTAGAGACGTTGCAGTGGTTTTTGGATTCTCTTGGCTTGTAGAAAGGTGATGTTCAATATTCGTTGGGCAACATATTAGGAAATTGTTGTCAAGGTGGAGACTGTTGGGTTGTGACAGCTGATTAAGGTTGGTTGTCATTGATGTCAACCCTTGAACAAAGCCCTGTAGCACAAAGGTTTGGGTAATGGACCCAAGATTTTTTGATGTAAAGATGACTCATTATTGTCTTTTCATGGTTGATAAGAATTAAAGATGGATGAACTCCAAAGTGGTCCCCTTATGGTGAAATCCCTCATGGGAATACGCTTTCCGGAGTAAGAGAACCCATGATTAATTGTGGAATAATGAGATGAAGGACATTGAATTTGTCAGGGAAACTATCCTAGATGTATAGTTCTTGTCATGTCATTTCCGGTGGTATGTATAATTTCACATAAATCCTCACGGTTAGAGAGTTATGGCCATGAGAAGTTGGAGACCCCAGGTTTGGGTAATGGACTCAAGTTTGTTTGATTGGTAACAGTATGAGTTATGATATATTTTAAGAAAATACTATTCTATATGGATAGTACATGTCATGAAATTTCTTGTGGTATGTGGAACGTCACATAACTCCTCATGGTTTGAGAGTTATGGCCTTACGAATTTGGAGGACCCTCACATGTCATCTTGAAGCCCCAAAAGGTCAAAGTAGTCAAAGTGGTTTAAGGGATTTTAAAAGGTTAATAATAAAGTGAAGTGATGAGTGTACTATAATTTAAAGTGAATAAAAAATAAATTATTTAAATAATAAAGTTAATGGAGAAATTAGAAGTGGGTTAACACTAAAATAAGGAAAGTGGGGCCAAGTGACCTAGAAGATGTTTTTAAGGAAGCTACTTGGAGAGTATAAATAAGAGGCAATGCTCTCTCATTTTAATCACACTTGAGAATATTGAATATCTATATGTGTTTGAGGTAACCAAGGATATCTAAGATAAAATTCTGAGGAAAGGCGAAGAAAAAAAGGCCGAAATGCAAGGAAGGATAAATTATTTTCATGGTGTTTTCTAAGGTATGTTATTTACAGGTCATCTCACCATTTTCGCTATAACTTTTTTTCTATAATGATTCAGACTGTGAAATTGCCATGCCTTTGAGAAAACATATCCAAGTATATTTATTAAACAATTCATCTTGTTTTTCATTGTAGTTTTGGAGTTACACTCCGTGGAAAATAGGGTTTGTGACTAGTCTTGAAACTAGTCAAAAACAGGTGTTTCGGGTAAAAATGTCATAACTTCTTCATAACAGATACAAATTCTGTGAGACCATTTTTTTTCGTTAGGGTGTTGTCTATAATATGTTGTGTAATGTTTTTATATCATTTAAAAAAATATTTCATGTGGGTCATGCTCTACAACGTCTCTCTCTAGAATAAGCCAGAATTCAGCACGGTATGTCATTTTTGCTATAACTCCTTTTATGAGAGGTTACAAGTAGTGAAACTTGGAGGAATTGCACAAAACACACTGAAGAACATTGTGTATCAGTTATGATTATCTTTATACATTACAATTACAAGGTTATGATTACTTCAAGTTAGGGTTGTTGACTAATCCAAAACTAGGCATGTGAGACTAAAGAAAAGTTTGATGAAAATGCTAGTCTCTTGTTGTTAAAGTTAAGGAAGGTTTGAAGGAATGTGATCATATACACCAGGTCTATTACAGAGCTACAAAACAGATTTGGATGATGAAATCGATGAGGGATTTTGGTTGAGGTACATGTTGAGTACATGGTTGAGATAAGTAGTTGATGAGTTGGAACATAAATGAGGTGTATACTTGATGATGTTGGTACATATTGATGAGTCATAGTTGATGAGTAGTTGAAACATGATTGGCACATACTTGGTACATGTTTGGATGGACTTGTTTATGGTACAGGTTGATTACAAGTTATTTGGTACATGTTGGTGCATGGTTGATGCACTTGTTTATGATACAGGTTGATTATAGATTGAGGTACAGGTTGATGCATGGTTCAGATTTATTGGTACATGTTTATAGTGGTTCCATCATTCTACTTCTACTTCAGGGTGGCAGGAAGGGGCAAGGACAGGTGGTTGTAGCCACCTTTCGGTTGTAGCCGGAGAACATAGGGGCTTGTAGCCTCCTTCTAGTTGTAGCCAGAGAATTGGGGAGTTGGAGCTTCCCTCAGGCTGTAGCCTGAGAATATAGGGGATTGGAGCCTCCTTCCAGTTGTAGCTGGAAAACAAAGGAAGTTGGTGCTTCCAATAAATTTAATTCTTCAAGACATATAAGAAAAAACATTTTGTGGTTTTCTCTTGATTTGGGTTTCCACGTAAAATACTTGTGTATTGTGTATGTGTGTGATTTTTCTTTTCTTATTGCTGAGTATTGGATAATAATACTACTTTGATATAAAAATTGGATCAATTTGGATAAAAATGATTATAATTTCATTATTATTGATTCACCCCCCCCGCCCCCCCTCTCAGTAATCCAACAATTGGTATTAGAGAAGGTTCCTTCAGAAATCAGTTTAACCACTGAAAGATAGATCATGGAGAGTACCAACTCATATAAAAATGGAATAACATAGTTTGACAGATAGAAGTATGCTTTTTGAACCATAAGGATGAGGACATATATACAGGCACATGGATCTCAAGTTTGACAATCAATTGTAGATGGATAAATAACACCAATAGTTCCACCAACAAATGACAAAGCAACAAAACTCGGTGAGAATAATTCCAAAGCCACAAATGAACTTTTGAATGGTCTCAATGATACAGTATTCACCAAAGTTGCACATTGTAAATCCTCTAAAGATATTTGGGACAAGCTTCAAAATATTTATGAAGGAGATACAAAAGTCAAAGAAGCAAAGCTTCAAACTTACATAGGTCAGTTCGAACAACTAAAAATGAAGGAAGATGAACATATCACAACCTACTTCTTACGAGTTGATGAAACAGTGAATGCAATCATAGGATTGAGAGAAGAAATTGAAGAATTTGTAATTGTTTAAAAGATAATAAGATCTCTTCCTATGAGATTCAACCCTAAGATATCAACATTAGAAGAAATATAGGATCTAGACTCAATAAGAATGGATGAACTGCATGGAATCTTCACAGCATATGAAATGAGAACTGAGCAGGAAGATCGATATGTAAAAGAAGCAACCTTCAAGGCATCGAAAAGATCAAAGAAAAATAAAAAGGAACAAGAAGAATATAACAACAACAGTGACGCCTCGGAAGATGATGAAGAAGTGGCCAACTTCGTCAAAAGACTGGACAAGGGAACCAACAGTAGCTATAGAGGTAAGCTACCTTTAATTTGTTTTAATTGTGATGGTATTGGTAATTTTGCTAGCAAATGTCCTCATAAGAAAAAGAGAAATGATGAAGGTTACTCAAAAGGAAAACACACATATAAAGAAAAAAGAACTACAAAGAAAATTTTCAAGAAAAGCTTATACACCAAAGAAGACATCTCATCATCGGATGAAGATAAAGTCAGTGACAATGAGACATGAAGAGTTCTATTCATGGAAGTAAAAGACTCTGACAAAGAAGACTCCGAAGAAGAATATGAAGAATTTGAAGAAGAATGTGAAGAAGTCGAAGAAGAAATTGAAGAGGCATAAGTTGACTACCGAGAAGAATTAATGTCTGTCATAGAAGGTATCAGAAGTGAAAAGAAGAAAAACAAGAAACTACAGGGATAACTAGACAAGAAAAAGGACACTCGAGAACTAGAACAAATGATCACAAAATTGAAGGTTCAAATAAAAGAAGATAAAATAATTGAAGAAGCACTCAAAGAACAACTAGAAGAAAATGACAAGATCATTGGAAACTTGGAAGCAGAGGTTGTCACACTAAGAAAGGATGTTCAAAAGAAAAATATGCAGAATAGCTCAAAAGTTCTAGATGATTTTATCAGCAGTAAAAAATCTCATCTTGACATGTTCGGACTTGGATACAATCAGACAGAAAAGGGATCAAGGTATAAAACAACAGAGCAAGAAACAAATGCAAAGACCTATACAAAATAAATCAAATAGGATAGGAAGATATATAAGGAAGATTACTGGGACACTCCTCCACCAAGAAGATTCATATTTCAGAATCAACAACAGACAAATAGGCCTCAAGAAGAAGAAGGATTCATAAGAGCACCTCATTTCAGAAGATCTTCAACTCCCAGGTATCAAACTATATTTTTTGGTTTATTTTATGCATTTAATAATTTTGGACATAAAGCTGTGAATTGCAGAGGTAACAACAGGAACAGTAACAACTTTGAGAGTTATACACAAAGGGATTATTCAAGAAGACCCAGTGAAACAAAAAGAAGAAGTTACAATAGGTTTCAATCTTTGAGCACTGAAGTGGAATGTTACAAATGTAACAATTTTGGACACATGGCCAAGGATTGCAGAATGACAATCCCTCCTAAAGAACCTCAAAAGAATAACAACAGTCACAGACAAGAACCTCATAAAACGACATGGATAAGAAAACAAGATGAGTATAACAATGAAGAATGCGTAGTCGCTTTACAAGCTAAGAAGAAGAAACACAATTGGTATGTTGACAGTGGATGTTCAAAACACATGACAGGTGATAAAGACAAATTTCTTACATTATGAAAAGAAAAAAATGGATCAGTCTCCTTCGGAAATGATAATTCATCCAAAATCATTAGAGAAGGCACCGTCCGAATTGGCATCAAGAATGAAAAGGCACAAAATGTTCTATTGGTAGAATATATGAAACATAATCTTCTAAGTGTGAGTCAAATGTGTGACCAAGGTCATAAGCTTACTTTCGATTCAGAAAAGTGTGAGATAAGAAACGAAGGTTTAGGGAAATTGGTCGATACAACTGCAAGAACTTCAAACAACATATATGTGTTAAGTGAAATTGGAAATGAAAAGTGTTGTCTAGGAAAGGAAGATGAAAGTTGTCTATGGCACAGAATAATGGGTCACATGCATTTTGATAACCTTGTCAAAGTCATCAAAAGAGAAGAAGTCAGAGAAATGCCCTAGATCACAAAACCAACCAACATGTTATGCAAGCATTGTCAACAAGGAAAGCAAACAAAGACCAGGTTCAAATCAAAGGAATATTCAACAACAAGACCACTGGAAACTCTGCACACTGATCTAGTTGGACCAACTACAACAAAGGGCTTAAAAGGTGAAAAATACTTTATGTTATTAGTTGATGATTATACAAGAATGACTACAGTTTTCTTTCTTAAGAATAAGTCAGAAGCTTTTGAAAACTTCAAGATTTACAAGGAAATGGTTGAAAATGAGATGGATTCAAGAATCAAATGCTCGAGATCTGATAATGGAGGAGAGTTGACTTCAAAGGAATTTATGGACTACTGTAGCAGTCATGGAATAAAAAGGCAATTCTCTGTTGCTAGGACACCTCAATAGAATGGAGTTGTTGAAAGAAAGAACATGAAAGTATAAGAAATGGCTTGAACAATGCTAATGGATTCCAAATTGACAGATATATTTTGGACATGGGCAGTGCATATAACAATTCACATTCAAAACATAGTAATGCTCAGAAACAACACTGATAGAACTCCCTACGAGCTATGGAAAGGAAGACCAACAAATGTGAAGCACTTCAGAGTTTTTGGAAGCAAATGCTACATCAAAAGAGAAGATGGAAGAATGGGAAAGTTTGACTCTCATGTGGAAAAAGGAATACTTGTTGGTTACTCAAATACAAGGAAAGCATACAAGTGTTACAATCTAAGATTGAACAAATTTGTGGAAAGAATCAACGTAACAATTGATGAAACAGGCAGACAAGAATCAAAGAAAGAAGAAAACAAATCAATGGAACAACTTTTCGAAGAAGTA
Source organism: Picea engelmannii (assembly GCA_009831015.1). Lineage (NCBI taxonomy): Eukaryota > Viridiplantae > Streptophyta > Pinopsida > Pinales > Pinaceae > Picea > Picea engelmannii. The sequence goes on along the minus strand of ML780035.1, from coordinate 224,824 downwards.
GATGAAAAAGAAGTAGAAGAGGAAGATGAAAATGAAGAGAATCTGACAGAAGCATAAGAGCAAGTTCAAGAAGTATCTCCAAAAACACCTAGAAAACGAGTACAGAAGAATCATCCTTCAGATTAGATTATTGGAAACAAAGATGCAGGAGTTGAGACTAGAAGAAAAATCCGTTCACTAGAACAAACACACCTAGCACTTTTATCTACAATTGAACCAAATTGTTTTGAAGAAGCCAGTAAGGATGAATTTTGGAATAAGGCCATGGATGAAGAATTGGATCGAATAGAGAAAAATGACACTTGGGAATTGGTTCCAAGACCAAAGAATAAGAATGTGATCGACACAAAATGGATTTTCAGGAATAAAGTGAATGAAGATGGACACGTTACAAGGAACAAAGCTAGATTGGTATGTAAAGGATATGCACAGATTAAAAGAATTGACTTTGAAGAGACATTTGCCCCAGTTGCCAGAATGGAAGAAATCCGTTTACTTTTAGCTTATGCATGCTCCAAAAATTTTAAAGTATATCAGATGGACATAAAATCATCTTTTCTGAATGGGGAACTTGAAGAAGAAGTATACATTGAAAACTAGAAGGATTTCAGTTGTCAGAGAGCACAAACTATGTATGTAAATTAAAGAAGGCATTGTATGGTCTAAAACAGGCTCCTAGAGCATGGTACTCCAGACTGGATAAGTATCTGGAGCAGGCCGGGTTCAGAAAAGGAAGTGCAGACAACAACCTCTATAGCAAGGTAAGTCAAGTTAATATTTTATTAATTGAAGTTTATGTTGATGATATTATTTTTGGTAGTGATAATGACAGGTTAAGCCAGAAATTTGAAAAAGACATGGATAATGAATTTGAAATGTCGTTACTTGGAGAACTATCCTTCTTTCTGGGACTTCAGATACGTCAAATCAACAAGTGAATTTTTATTTCTCAAACCAAGTATATTAGAGAAATGCTAAAGAGGTTCGGAATGGAAGATTGCAAACTAGTTATCACTCCCATGCAAACTAGTTGTAAGTTGAGCAAAGATGATGATTCGAAGTCTACAGATCAGAGGGAATACAGGCCAATGATTGAAAACCTACTATATGTGACATCATCCAAACCAGATGTAATGCAAGCAGTTGGACAGGTGGCACGATTTCAAGTAGCACCAAAGGAATCAGATGTATTAGCAGTAAAGAGGATTTTCAGATATCTCAAAAGAACATAAGAGTTTGGATTATGGTATCCAAAAGGAAAATATCTATCACGTATTGCCTATATAGATGTAGATTGGGTAGGTTGTATTGATGACAGACGAAGCACCAGTGGAGCAACATTCTACTTAGGTGAGTTTTTGGTATCATGGCTAAACAAGAAACAATCATCAATATCTCTATCTATAGTAGAAGCAGGGTATATTGTAGCAATAACATGTTGTACACAGGTTCTTTGGATGAAACAAACTTTGACAAATATACAGGTTGAGCATGATGAGCCCATTCCAATATATTGTGATAATACAAGTGCCATCAGTATCTCAAAAAATCCAGTGATGCACTCCACAACGAAGCACATTCCAATCAAGTATCACTTTCTATGGGAACAGGTTGCAGAAAAGAACATCAGAGTTGAGTACGTGGGCACAAAAGAACAAGTGACATACATCTTTACAAAACCACTTCTATGGGAAGCCTTTGAATATCTTTGCCAAAGACATGGAGTTATTTCTGCTCCAAAATGAATGCTTTTTGAATGCTTATCTTATATGTCTTAGATGTACACGAGGAAGCACCATAAGAGGACAATTCATTCAGGGGGAGCAACCCTGGATGGAAAGATACCTTTTACATTGATGACAAAGGGGGAGATATTTATCAGATGCAGAGGATAGAGGCATGGTTCTAGGGGGAGAAGATTTATCAGATGTAGAGGATAGAGACAAATTTACCAGATACAGAGGACAAAGGCATGGTTCCAGGGGAGCATGAGTTATATAATTTCAATATTGCATCAGAGTGTTGTCATCAATTCCAAAGGGGGAGATTGATGATTAAGGTTTGTTGTCATTGATGTCAACCCTTGAAGAAAGCCCCACAACACAAAGGTTTGGGTAATGGACCCAATATTGTTTGATGCAAAGATGACTCATTATTGTCTTTTCATGGTTGATAAGAAGTAAAGATGGATAAACTCCAAAGTGGTCCCCTTATGGTGAAAGACCTCACTGGAAGACGCTTTGCAGAGTAAGAGAACCCATTCTTAGTTGTGGAATAATGAGATGAAGGACATTGAATTTGTTAGGGAAACTATTCGGTGGTATGTAGAACGTCACATAACTCCTCACGGTTAGAGAGTTATGGCCATGAGAAGTTGGAGACCCCAGGTTTGGGTAATGGACCCTAGTTTGTTTGATGGGTAATGGTATGAGTTATGATATATTTTCAGACAACACTATTCTATATGGACATTACATGTCATTCCATTTATGGTGGTATGTGGAACATCACATAACTCCTCATGGTCTGAGATTTATGGCCTTACGAAGTTGGAGGACCCTCACATGTCATCTAGAAGCCCCAAAAGGTCAAAGTAGTCAAAGTGGTTTAAGAGATTTTAAAAGGTAAATAATAAAGTGAAGTGATGAGTGTACTATAATTCAAAGTGAATACAAAATAAATTATTTAAATAATAAATTTAATGGATAAATTAGAAGTCGGTTAACACTAAAATAAAGAAAGTGGGGCCAAGTGACCTAGAAGATGTTTTTAAGGAAGCTACTTGGAGAGTATAAATAAGAGGCAATGCTCTCCCATTTTAATCACACTTGAGCATATTGAATATCTATATGTGTCTGAGGTAACCAAGGATATCTAAGCCAAAATTCTGAGGAAAGGTGAAGAAAAGAAGGCCGAAATGCAAGGAAGGATAAATTCTTTTGATGGTGCTTTCTAAGGTATGTTATTTAGAGGTCATCTCACCATTTTCTCTATAATTTTTTTTCTATAATGATTTAGACCGTGAAATTTCTATGCCATTGAGAAAAAATATTCAAGTATCTGTGGTAAACAATTCATCTTGTGGGTCATTGTATTTTTGGAGTTACATTCTGTGGAAAATAGGGTTTGTGGCTAGTCCTGAAACTAGTCAAAAACAGGTGTTTCGGATAAAAATGTTATAACTTCTTCATAACAGATCCAAATTTAGTGAAACCAAATGTGTTGGTTAGGGTACAGTCTATAGTATGTTTTGTAATAGTTTCAGATATTTTAGAGAAATATTATGTGTGGGGCATGCTCTACGAGGTCACTCTCTAGAATAAGCCAGAATTCAGCAAGGTATGTCATTTTTGCTATAACTCCTTTTATGAGAGGTTTGAAGTAGCGACACTTGGAGGAATTGCATAAAACACACTGAAGAACACTGTGTATCAGTTTCATATCTTTATACATTACAAGTACAAAGTTATGATTACTTCAAGTTAGGGTTGTTGACTAATACAAAACTAGGCATGTGAGACTAAAGAAAATTTTGATGAAAATGCTAGTCTCTTTTTGTTAAAGTTAAGGAAGGTTTGTAGGAATGTGATCATATACACCAGGTCTATTACAGAGCTACAAATCATATTTGGATGATGCAATTGATGAGGGCTTTTGGTTGAGGTACATGTTGAGTACATGGTTGAGATAGGTAGTTGATGAGTTGGCACATACATGAGGTGTATAGTTGATGATGTTGGTATATATTGATGAGTCATAGTTGATGAGAAGTTGACACATGATTGGTACATACTTGGTACATGGTTGGATGCACTTGTTTATGGTACATGTTGATTACAGGTTATTTGGTACAGGTTTGTCAATGGTTGATGCACTTGTTTATGGTACAGGTTGATTACAGATTGAGATACAGGTTGATGAATGGTTCAGATTTATTGGTACAGGTTTATAGTGGTATATATCACAATGAGAGGTTGACAGTGGTTCCATCATTCTACTTAAACTTCAGGGTGGCAGGACGGGGCAAGGACAAGTGGTTGTAGCCACCTTTCGGTTGTAGCCAAAGAACATAGGGGCTTGTAGCCTCCTTCTAGTTGTAGCCAGAGAATTGATGAGTTGGAACTTCCCTCAAGTTGTAGCCTAAGAATCTAGGGGGTTGGAACCTCCTTCCAGTTGCAGTTGGAAAACAAAGGAAGTTGGTGCTTCCAATGAATGTAATTATTCAAGACATATAAGAAAAATCATTTCGTGGTTTTCTGTAGATTTAGGTTTCCATGTAGAACATTGGTGTATTGTGTATGTGTGTGATTGTTCTTTTCTTAATGCTCATTATTGGATAATAATACTACTTTGATATAACACTTGGATCAATTTGGATAAAAAAGATTATAATTGCACTATTACTAATTCACNTCCCCCCCCCCCCCCCCTCTTAGTAGTCCAACAGTGACAACACACCTTGCAGTTTCTTAAGCATTTGGGTAGAAGTTTCTTAAGCATTTGGGTTTCCATATCCCTAGAAACGCTTGAGAATATCCTCTTTAAATGAGAAAGCACATCAGAAAATTCTTGAGACTTGTGTATTCATTTCTCCATTGATTGAGAAATAAACAATACCATTTCCCCTATTCCCTATTCCCCTGTGTATGTGTGTGTTATCTATTCATGTTTGTTGTATTCACTTCTCTATTTCTTTATTCATTAACATTGATGTTTATAGACTCAGTTCCATCAATAAAATGAAATTAATCATCTAAATCATATGGTGAAGTGGCCACTAGCTTAATACAACCACCATACCTCTACCATACCTCTTAGGAGTTCTAACGTGTAATATTGTGTCCACTCTTATTCTAATCAAACAATACCTAGAGTAGTGGATTTCTTTTCCAATCACATGTTGATTCAATATTAGGCCTTCTTGCCCCTCTCAAACTCTCCTAGTAATACAAGACAACAACCAATAGTCATGCAAGGACAAACCTTCTCACGAGTGTCTTCTCTTCTTTTCCCCTTTCCCCATAGTGTCTCTCTCTGATCCTATGCTATTTAAAAGACACATAGTGTTTTACGCGAAGTATCAATCCAAATCTGCTTTAGTACCAACTTTAATTTTCAGGACTTCGAAACAAGCCAATTTGGAAACATTTTGGGAATCCACGATGTAATATTGCTAAATATTCCATTACATGCAATGTGGATGAGATCCCTTTAGGAGTCGAGCAACACAATTATCACAATAGACATTGCTTGTAACAACAAAAAAGCAACAGTTAAGTATGGCTACCGTGAGCAACACCCAATAAGGCCGGGAGGCAAATCATACTGTTGAAAGGTTACCGATTTGTCTAATACTTGCTATCTTCAAAAGATGCAAGAAGTGATCTAATTTTTATTTCACAAACTCATCAATTCATGTTTTTAAAAGTGGCAAAATTTATGAAAACTTAGTGATCATTATTATTTAAGAAAAACCACATGAAGCCAAATTACTTAACCAAATTACTTACTTAATACTCCGATTTCATATACAATAGACTTTCACTCTTAGATATTGGACCATTAACATATTTCTTTAAATAAATCAAAAACAATTTGCAATAAATAAATAAAACAGTTTTAAATCAAATAGCATTACTACCAATGTGCAACCATCCATTTACAATTTGACCTCTTTTTTTATTGTTCACACTCCTATCCAATTCTTTTATTTTTTATCCCACGTTAATATTAATATTTAACTCAACGGGAATAATTTCTCAATATATTTACTTATCATAATAGTAAACTTGCCGAATACATTCATAGATGCCTATGCGGGAATAAGCGAGGACTAAAATAAAACTAGAAATATTTATCTCCACTATATTGAACTAAAAATTCTTTAATCATAGTGCATTGCAGTTCGAGACTCACTTTTTGTCCATTTTGTCCACACTTATCTCCAACACATTGAACGAAAAGTTTCTTTATTAATTTATCTCCAACACCTTGTAATAAAAATATTCTTTACTCATAGTGCATTGCAGTTCGAAACCTTTTGTGCATGTTTATCTCCGACACATTAAACTAAAAGTTTATTTAATCAATCATAGTGCGCTTTGCTACCTGTTGTCCATACTTATCTCCAACACATTGAACTATAAGCCGTCACATCACAGTTTGTGACACTTCTTGTCCATTCTTATGTCCAAAACATTGACGTAAAATATGATATATTTTTTTGCCAGTATGTTAAGGGGTTGTCCACGTTCATTGAATTTGATATGGGCTTTGTCCAAATAAAGCCCAAATTCAATGAACGTTATATAGGACTGCCCACAGTCATCGAACCCTGTAAGGTTTCTCAGTACCGCAGGCACTAAAAGGCGCCACATTCTGTAACTCTTTTTTTTAAGCTTTGTCCAAATTCAATGAACGTTTCATAGAATTGCTCATGGTTCAGTATGAGAAATATTAAATACTATGATGTTCACTTTTCTTTTTATCATGTGGTGAATAGTGTGTATTAAATGGACATGATATATAAAAAAATAAATCAATTAAATGCTTATTGTATAGTGATTAATATTATTCAACAGTAATTTAAAAACATTTAAAATAATTAATATAAAATAGTGTGAAGATTTTTTCAACTACTCAGAAAATAGTCTCCAACACACATAGTAAACCATAGTAAAATGCATAGGTATTTTTTTACAATATTTTTTTTTTTTATGTGTTGTTATTGTAGCACTTTATGTAATCTCTAATGCCTGTATTAGTGAAAAAGTTCACATTAAACATTATATTCTGAGTCAATTATTAATTTTTTTGTCAGAGAACTAATGTTACCTATTGATAACTAATCTAAAAAAGGTAGTAGGCTAAAGATTCTAAGAAATGATGTTTTTTTCTGGGAATATTTGCTCAAAATCAAGCTAAAAATTGTTAAATTCATAGATTTAAGTAGATTATTTCTATAAAATCCCAGTGTCCTGGGAGTTTTTTAGCATCTGCATTCAAAAATAAATTCTGAACAACCATTTGGTAAAACAGCTAACCAATCCCCTAAAAAAATTAAGCTGTAATAGTTCAGAAAAATCTTCATGCTATTTTAGCTTATGTTTTTGGGTCATAGAAATTAGTTTACGCATTGATAATTTTTAAGCAAGGCTGGAAAAGTGATTATCAATCTTACACCAAAATCTCTAAATTTATCAATGTTCGAAAAGTGATTATGAGTTACACGACATAGCTTCTCAAAGAAAATGAAGATCCTTAAAAAACAGAAAAAGGGCATTTTCCCGATTTATAATAAAAATAAAATGTACTTTAAAAACAATTCACTGATTCAAAAATAAACCCTAAAACATATCCACTGATTCAAAAATAAACCCTAAAACAATTCACTGATTCAAAAATAAACCCTAAAAAATACATTTATCGGATTGAAAAAAAAAAACACTTCAAAAATAATCTAATAATCCAAAAATAAACGCTCAAACATTATCCCGAATCCAACTAATCCAGTAGTGCTGAGTAGTATTGCGGCCGAGTGGCAGCATCGAGTCGCCCAGCGTCCATTAAAATTGTCAAAGACGTCGGACGCCTTGATGATCGACAGTTAATTTTTCATCGGGAGATTCATAAGCTCTGATGTTTTCGTAGAGGCTTAAGCATTCATAAGCTCCAGTATTGGAACATTGTAAGCTCTGTTTTGGGGGCGGAAAAGTATCTCAAAGATAACGTGGGTAGAGTGGCAGATTAACCTTCTCTGGCAGGATTTTGGGTTGAAAACGGCTGGGCCGTTGCTGAGATTTCACAGCCTTTTACTTCATGTTTGGATCTACAGATGAACCCTTGCATACAGTTGGTATTTTTTTTATTTTAGCTATTGCTTTTGAGTGTTCCAATTCCTGTAACATTTTTTTAATTTTTTAATGGATGTTCTCTGGTTTTCGGTTTTCTTCTAGCTGTCATTGCATTTGTTTTTCCTAATATAAATAGGATACGCTGTTTTTTTAAAAATGTTACGTTGGAATGCCAGAGTTTTAGATTTTTTTTGAAAACCTTCCAAAAAAAAACACCACCATCCCACATAACAAATCTAACTTACCCTATTCATATTCCGAAAACATGACCAGACTAAAGCCATAGAATGTCCATGAAATTAAAAAAATGCTACGAGAACTCGAAAAACTGTAAAAGCCGGCTTACCCCAGAACACATTTCAGAAGCAAAGCAAGCGAGACTCTCTGTGTAGATCCAGACTTGAGTTGGTAACAATCTGGAGAATCTCAGTAACAGCGGAGTTGAAAATGATAAACGAGCAATCGCATAATCTGTCACTCTGCGTAAGTATTCCTTGAGAAACTTCTTCACTCACTACACACAGCCTCAAGCAATATGCCCCATGATCTAACATATCAATACTTAAGTCTCTCCAAAAATCTCAGAGCGCCCTTCACAAAATCAATGGACAGATTCACAAATGTCAAATAAATGATCATATAACGTTCTGCTAAATCTAGTGTCTCACACATGGCGGGCATATTCGCTGAACATTACTTTAACCGATCCATCGACACCATATAAACAAATAAAGACGACAGATAGCGGACAATGAGTGCGCACGCTAAAGGTTGAAGGTGGGTCTCCGCTCGTTCCGGAATCAGATCCCGATGCGTCGTTCATATATTCCTGGTGGATGCTGCGATTAGATCCCATACCTCGGTCTGTGCAGTCGTTAGTCGTTATCTCCACCACACTTCGTCGGTTTTGGGTCCAACCTTTTGATAAGTTCTAACGACAGAGAATACCTTTCCAAAAAAAGTAATTAGTAGCATGAAATATGAAGAATACTTGAAATACATAAAGCAACACATCGCAGTGAAACTTTAACATAGTTGAAACTATATGTATAATAACCTCAATGAACCTCTACTAAACCTATAACTGAGATAATTCATAAACATTACTACCATAAGAAAAAATTGTTCCAAGAGGAAGATCTTAGTTAGTATTTAGAAATATACTTGGACATTTTTTTCACCCGAGGTAGGAAATGCTAGTAAACAAACTAAAATTTCACCCTTTTGTTCAAGATCACTCAAACCTTCAAATGTTCGCTTTGAATAGGTCACTGTTGTGAATCCAAAACTGTTTCAAGAGGAAGATCTTAGTTAGCATTTAGAAATATACTTGACATTTTTTTCACCCGAGGTAGGAAATGCTAGTAAACAAACTAAAATTTCACCCTTTTGTTCAAGATCACTCAAACCTTCAAATGTTCGCTTTGAATAGATCACTGTTGTGAATCCCAAACAATTCAAGGAAAACAAAACAATTACCAAGTTTATATCTTAAAGAAATGTCAAATAACACATATTACTGTGTACAAATATATGTTTAGAGAAAACATAAATATCTTTCATGGATCCAATAAGAAATTTAAAAAAAAACTACATTGAACTATGTGGGCACATTTTACCATGTTGTAGAGTCTTTTATTTGAATAACTAATTTCAATAAATTATTATTTACCAACACTAAAAAATAGATTGGATCTCATAACTTATGGTTTTTTCATAATGGTCTATGTATCTACTTATTTTCATAGTGGTCAAGATATCTACCATAGGTATTGCACAGAGGTGGTCTTTGAACCATGCAAATAGTGGTTTATGTATCTACTTATTTTCATAGTGGTCAACGTATATACCATAGGTATTGCACAAAGGTGGTGTTTGAACCATGCAATAAGTTTGATTTCTTGTGTCTTAGTAAATCTTGTTTTGCATCCTTGTCATAGTTTTTACTAATCCTCATTTAGCATAGTACCCTTTCTCATGGTAGAAAATATTTTTTTTCAACCTTACCATAGTTTCAATATATCCCCTTCTCATGGCTATAGAACCTCATTCTCATGGCTATCAATGATAATTTGGCCTTGTAGTTGCTACTAATGCTATGGTTTCGAGTCTCATTTCACTTTGCTCTATATTCCTACCAAATTTGTAGTCTATGGTTTTATTGTTTGTTGCATAAGTCATCATAAAAATATTGAATAAATCCATCTCCATCACATCAAATGTATTTGTATATTTCACTATTAGATATTATGGACATGATTTTTTTTACTCACTCTTATGGTATGTGATTTTCAACTTTGATCTTTTATATCGTCACTTGAATAGAAATGATTAAATTTTCACAGTCTCTGAGTTAAATTGTTAGAACATATGTCCTGATGTCCTATGTAGGTGGTGCATGTATATTGTTGATGGAATGGATGAGGTATGAGCACAATTTTCTAATGTGGATCAGGATGCTCATTCATTCATGCATATTAATATAACTATCGAAATAAATTCCACTAATCATATGTCATAATAAAGTGAATTATTTATTTTTGTTAAGTAATAAATGTCTCACATAGAGTTAAAGATAAAACATACTTTTTTTTTCACAGTCCATAAGATTATGCATGACAATTATATTTAGTTTTCTAATGGGTTTCTCCATTGAGAGATTATGATATAACCATGTTGACCTATGATTTTCCCCTGTCACACAGTGTTCAAACATCTCAAGAAATATATGTCACAATATTAGATCATCATTGTCACATAGTGTTCAATTGTTCCAAGACAATCTTCTAGGTGTAGAAAATGTTTCATATCTTTCAAAGACTCATATACAAATGCCTAAAAGAATGAATCTTGATGGATGGATGGATGGATGGATGGATGGATGGTGGATGCATAATTATTTTGTTTCCATTGTATAAGGAGTATTTTTTCATGACTATTTTTGAATAAGAATAAGACGAAAGGGATCTACACGTAAATATTAAAACATGTATAGCTTATCAAATGAAAATAAAATTGGATAAATGTTTAATAAAATTGATGGAGTTGTGTAAAAAATGTTGAAAATATTTTCTACTATAGCTTATCAAATGAAAATAAAATTGGATAAATGTTTAATAAAATTGATGGAGTTGTGTAAAAAATGTTGAAAATATTTTCTACGGTACGCATAGCATGCTTGAGGTATATAAGTCTTCTATGTTTTTCATCAAAAACCTGATAAAACCCAAACTTATGTATAGCTTATCAAATGAAAATAAAGTTGGATAAATGTTTAATAAAATTGATGGAGTTCTGTAAAAAAAATGTTGAAAATATTTTCTACCATACGCATAGCATGCTTGAGGTGTAATTCACGAAAATAGGTCTTCTATGTTTTTCATCAAAACTTGATAAAACCCAAACCTTTCTTCAACAATGTGTAGATTGTAGCAAACTATATTGAGCCATTATATGGAACTATGTTTTGATAATATTTAGGACAGAAAAGAATTATTTGGGTCATATTTTAAGGCGTGTTGAATCCACAATGCCACAAATATTAGGGTATAATATATTAGGGTATAGTATAAAAGACCTTGAGGGAACAACATTTGCATTTAAATGATGAGTAAAAAAAAAAGTTGGTGATGAAGTTAATTCATTTATGCAAATAGATCTTAATAATGAAAATGATATATCATAAATGACTATTTTCTATTAAATAGTTACTAAAATAATTATCATGTATTCAATATCTATGTTGACAAAAAATGAGATTTACAAATATTAATGGATGAAGTTGGATCTAATAAAGAAAAGAAGAAGAACATTATCATATATATCTTTCATCTTTTAAGAAATGATGTTATGTTATTCAACAGTAGTATTTAGAGAATTTAAATAGTAGTGATTCTCCAAACTCAGGGTCGTGTTCTCCATCCATTACAGATTGCATTAATCTCCTAAAAGTTTTACATGTCTAATTTTGTTGTAATTTATGTCTAACTATAACTTATGTCTCACTATGATTATTTAATTTGGCAACACTTATAAATAGTTTTTGTATATAGAATAATATTAGTTATGCATGTTTCAAAATATAAAACTTAATATAGCTTGGTGTAACTCCTAATTATTGTGTCAAAATTATAATTTCCAAATTAGTGTGAATGATACATAATTATAATCTAATTGGTATTATTTACTATTATGATTGAGAGGCTATGTTATGAAATGAATAATTGATTGAACAAGGTATAAGAAAACAATCATTATAGAGGTAAGCATTGTTCATCAACAAAAAAAAACTTCGGATAACAACTAAATATGTAAGATGGTAAAAACATAGAAATAAGTAATTCATAATGGCTCAATAAAAGCATTTATTGTTTTACATATGGTGAAAATATAGAAAAATACTATGAAAATATTAAATGAGAATACTTGAACTATATAAGTAGTAGTTGTGTTGGAAACAACACATAAGGTGGTCAATGCTCTTGCAACAACAAAATTTAATTTTACATAAGGAACAAAAAAATTAAAATCAATTAAGTGATACATTGTTTATTCAACCATATTTAACATTATCTCATTAATATTAAATGTAGTAGATTCCAAGATACATTCTTGCTCGAGCTTCTCTTGGTTTTGATAATAGTTTATTCTCTATTGAACAATGTGGACCTCCCGCCCCTTACACAACTCTTAATTCCCCATACCCCATACCCAATATATTTATTATAAAATAATTGAAATCAACTTAACACAGTAAAACATATAATATTGCATAAGATGTATAAAGAAAAATCATGGTATAAGATATTGTAATAATAAAGCTAAGCATTACAATATGTTTTCATATATTATCTAGTATTATTATATATAATCACTTCCAATTCTATTTTCTATTTTAAAAATAATTCATGTGAAATGTTTATTAGTTCATCCTCATCTCCATTTGGTGGATGTTATTCATCTCTTATTCAAATTCCCTATTGGAACATAGTGCATGTATTATGTCATATATATAGGCTATCAAGAACATATCAGCTATTAAGAACGGATATTGACTATAAAAATAAAAATAGGTGAAATAGATATTGACTATAAAAATAAAAATAGGTGAAATATGTATAGTTATTAAAATTTATTAATTATTAGTCTATTTAATAATTTAATGTAAATATTATTACAATTTTTGTTACCTGGACTAGTAGAGAACAAGGTTTGGGAAATATATTCCTTGTTTCCTAATATTTTTATTTACAATGTTTTGCCCTAAAACAACAAAAATCTACAAGTATACCAAATTCATTATAAGTTATCAATATACTCATAACTATAATAATGGTACACTCATGCTATTATCATAGGGCTTCTATCCATTTCCAAGATCTCTACGACCCATGTTCTCTTGTATTAAAAATATTAAGACAATAATTTAAAGAAAATTATAAACCATGAGGAAGATTACATTTAATCCAAATTCAAAATAAAAAAAATATTATTTAACTCAACATTCACCGTAAGACTTTGTGAATTTTCCCTACCTTCCTTACATTCAACCATAGCTTGAAACTTAAACTTGAATGTTAGCTTCATTTCTTCTTTGGTGGGAACTCATTTATACACCTCCAATATTTGAGACTACAAAAAGCCTTAAGGTTATAGCATGGCCTCTAATTTGAATTAATCAAATGAGTCTTTTTCTCTTCTCTTATGTTATGAACACAAAAATAAAATTTTAACTATTGGAAATAGTAATTCAACTTAATAGCTTTAATCTCAAATTTTTAGGGTTTGATGTACACTTTCGCTTCCATTTTAATACATATTGTGAAGAAGGGATTCCAATAAAGCATGTTCTCCATATTTCCAATCCATTCCAACTTTCGAGTTAGATCCACCATTGTCCCCAAAAGGTATAAAATATTTTTCTAGAACCACCATGAGGAGGGCCACGTTGTGAGAGATATCAATGACTTCTTCCATATTCAAAACTATATCCTCTACCTCATCTCGATATTTTTTATATCTTGACTCATCTGTGATGGATAGGATTTTTAGACTTCCTTCTTAAGCCAATTCTTAGATAATGCAACTTCCTATAAAACCCCAAATAAAAATTATTTTATACCAATATGGTTTGTAAATTATTGTGAGTATTCAATTGAAATGGTATATCAAAATGAATATTACAATATTATATAATCTTCTATTATGTAGTTTATTACCTTAGATCTTATATTTAATATTACTACAATACCACTCAAAATTATGGAAATAATTGAAACTGAAACAAAATAAATAGGAAAATAAAAATTATTTGATACCAATATGGTTTGTAAATTATTGTGAGTATTCAATTGAAACGGTATATCAAAATGAATATTACAATATTATATAATCTTCTATTATGTAGTTTATTACCTTAGATCTTATATTTCATATTACTACAATACCACTCAAAATTATGGAAATAATTGAAACTGAAACGAAATAAATAGGAAAATGAACACACCATCCACACAAAAGAACAAGAGATGTGAACTACAAAATCTAATAAGGGATAAAACCCATCTAGGAGGTGAGGTTTATGCTCTGAATTTCTTTTCTTAGTTATGAAATTCATGTACAAATAAAGTGCCACTCATTATGGACTTACCATTGATATTGTCACCTAAATGGCCACTACAAAATGTTTAATATTCTCTATTATGCTTCAATATCCCACTCATATATTCTTTTCTCAACTATGGAATATTAAAAATACCAAAAGAATGTAATCCCTTCATTTTCTAGTGGCCCAATATTTAACATTGTCTAATAGTTGTCTAGGGTTAGGGTTAGGGTTAGGGTTTTTGCATGCCTCAACCCTCAATTAGTGCTATGGATTTTTACCCTATTGATTTTTTTTTTAAATTACACAAATGACTATCCCCACATGTGTGAGTAATGGTGGTTGACGTGGCATCCATGCAAGGTAGGCCAACTTGTGGGAGGCATACATTTTGCAGAAAAATTATCATTGAGGTATTTTTCAGATAGTTGGAAATATTTAGTTGTGTAGAAAACTTTCAAGGTGATAGGACCTATTATTACAAATATTTTACCCCAAAAAGTGTCATTAATTCCTCAAATAGGATCTGGACGTTTTTGGAACCTATATCACCAAACTAGGACCTATCCCTAAAATGGGCCTTGCAACAGTGTTCCTCCAATATTTTAACCCAAAATGTACCAAGATAGATGAAGTTTTTTATAATGATCCATCCTAGGTCATCTCTTGTGCAAAATTCGTAAGCTAGAGGTGACTCCTAAGTTTTTTTTTATGTCTTCTGAAGTTGATAATTGTAGTTTCTACAAATATTGTTACTTCCCTTGACCTATTGACATTGATGCTTGTGCCAAGTAGATCCATCATTGGATGGTATCCATACAATAGAAATACGTGGAACCCAAACTAGGTATCATGTGATGTATTGGGTATGTGATATTCTCACAGCTTTCTCAATTTTTTATTGATGTGTGAAGTCCACATCATGGGGAGTGGTAGTGGAAACATTGAAACTACTACAATTAGAAGAGGGAATGATAGTAGATGATGCGGGATGAATGGATATTGCTAAGAAGACTGTGGATGTTTGAAATGGAATTAGTACTTCAACTTGAGGTGGGTAAATAAATAGCTTGGGAGTCTTGTTAGAAGGAATATACGGAGGAGGAGGAGACCATGATTGAGTTTATTGTTGAACATGAGCTATTCTAGCAATGGGAGAGTTATGTTGTGTATGTATGCGATGGAGAATATAAATGGATTGAATATTGTAGGGAGTAAATAGAAAGGCATGAGAAATGATTACCATTAGGGTAGGTTATGTTGAATGAGCTATGTGAACATAGTGAGTGGTGGTCGCATGGTCACAACGTGTCCTAGTTTTCTTAGTAGGGTTGGATACTTTGTGTTGCAAGGTGTGGAAATATACCACAAAATGGGAGTTTGTATTATGGGAATGGCACCATTGTTGGCTGAAATATAAGGCTGGCTCTAGAAAAAGAATGAAGATGAGGGAATTTGTTCTCATGGAAATTTAGGTTTATAGTTACCAGTTTGGAAGGAAGGTGTTAATGTTTTATGCTGATATTATAGTTCTTTGCATTTCATAAAGACAAGAGCATAATAACCACAAGATCACTGAGAAATACACATCCACAATAGACACAGCATTTATCCTGGGAAACCCTCTAGGGGAAGA
>ML780035.1:174179-185079 GCA_009831015.1 Picea engelmannii | reverse complement strand
GAGGGGGGGGGAGAGGATAAGTGGGAGAGAGAGAGAGGGAAAGAGGGAATGAAATATATAATGGGAGATAAAGAGAGAGAGTGTGAGAAAGAGAGAGATATGTAAGGATTAGGAGAGAGGGGTAGAGGGGGAGAAAGGGGGGAGATAATGGGATGTAGAGAGGTAGGGGTGATAGAGAGAGAGAGAGTCAGAGACCAAGGTATGAAGGGAGAGAGGTAGATAATTAGAGGTTGGGAGAGGGAATCAGGAAAGAATACAGAGAGAGTGAGTGGGGTAGAGAAAGTGATCTAGATTATGCTGAGAATGAAATGAGACAAAAAAAAAATATAGCATATAACAAAAAATACAGTGAAACCCAACTTCTATTAATGAATTAAAGAGAAACAAATTGTAGAACAAAAATTGGAAGAATGGGGTAGCTTATCCTTGAAAACAAAGAGATGTTGACTATGCTTCATTCACAATAAGATTTACATCACACTCCATTGTATTCTTAAAGGGCCTCCTTCACCTCAATTATATATGAGAGAATGAGAGGAGAACAATTACCATGATGCACGTGGGATAAATTAGCCTAAGTTCCTAAAATTCCATAGGCATGTAAAACACTAGGAATTCCTGGGAGGCCATCCATCCCAGTACTACTCTAGCTTGAGCATGCTTAACTACAGAGTTCTAATAGGATATGATGCATTAACAATATGTTTTTAGCATGATGTTTGTAATTAACAAATGAAGATGGAAATACATTACATTCCCCATCAAAAGGGTTAATATCATGGTTTATCAAAACCATAGGCTTGAAATGTTGATTCAATGGAAAAGGTAGATGGTCACTGAGATCCACCTGGATCATTCTCCCTCCCTTAGGAAGAAGTGGTCCCCATTGTGTTAAGTTCCCTCGGGAGACAGGGAAAATTATGTTGAATATGAAACTTGGCGAGTCACTTTCCTTGTTGAAGTACATGTCCTTATTGTAATTTTCCTATGGAAGGATGTCATGAACTTGTTGGAGCTATTCGATTTTTTCAACATATATGGTTGCATGATCTTCCCCAGTCTGAATGTGGGAGGACTCTATCTGTGAAGATGCAGCAAGAAAAGGTATATCAATGGGGGATTATGGTTGAAACCCCAAGCACACCTGAAAATTTTTGTGGCCAATATAGATATGTTGAACATATGGAAGACTCCCATTCTCTTTGTTCTTCTCTACAATCTTTTTGACCTACTTCTGCTGGAAAAAAACACCTTGGATTGAGGATGAAGTGGTTGTAGTCACTTTTTTTCCACCATCTGAATGAATTATGAAGAGGGAAAACTTTTTGGTCTGAGAGATTAATTTACGAAATTGTTTTTCCGAGATCAATGAACTGGTAATGGTTGGAACTACCTATGGTACCCTATAGAATTGAGCTCTCAGAGTAACAATGAAACTATGGGGTAGAGACTCATATATAGAAAGATTTTTACAAATATATGATTGTCCTAAAATAACATCACACACTTCAAGTAGAGAAACATCACACATTACCTCATCCTTGAAGTGATTGATTCCATAGGACAAGCGATACTATTCGCTGAAACAAATTTCTAATCCCCAGATAAACCATCCGATGGTGTATGGTTGGGGGGTGTGGAATCATTGGAAGCTTCAATATTTTGGCAACCTCAACTGAGATCAAGTTCTTCTGACTCTCGTTGTCAAAAATAAAATGCAGTGGGGTCCCATATACCCACATCTATGAGTGGAATATGCACTCCCACTCTCCAAGATCCTTTAGTTCTTCTGGTTGTATTGTAGTGGCCGTGATCGTAGAAATGGGATTTTCATCGATGATTTGTTTCCCTTTATTATGATTTGAACTCAATTTCAAGTCATGTTCTAATTCATTTTCTTTGATCTTGGACACCAATGATTTTTTCACGCGACATCCATCGATGTTGTTCCAGAAGGTGTTGTGGAAATCACACCACTTTTTTGTGTCTTTCTTAGACTTCTCGATACCATTTTTTTCCTACATATTGGACTAGCTCTATTGAGGTTGGAATTCATTTCTCTATCCTTCACTCTGTGAGTTAGGGTTTCCTTTTCCATAATTCTATTGTGGAATATTTTCAAACCTGAACTCTCGCTTACTATGCTGCTTGAATTGTTTCTCAATTTTGACTGCATATCGATAAGCAATTATTGGTGAGGAGATGTCAAATACATCCATCTATGTTTGGATGTAGTTATGTAGACCATTGAGATACTTCAAAACTAGGTGTCACTCGAAGTCTTTGATACCCAACTTTGAGCGCAAGGTATGAAATATTTTATTGTACTCTAACACCATCTCATCTCTTTTATGATGCACAGTCGTCCATCTAATATACTAGTCATCATTATTTCCAACATGGTAGAACTCCTCCTTTAGGGAATATACAAAGGTCTCCCAAGTGGGTTATCTCCTGAATGGTGTATATTAATTCACGATGTACCTCTAACAATAACATTCCCACTAAGCTCTAACATGGGGAAGGGATATTTTCACTGTCGGAAAATTTTAAGGAGCACGAAGGTTATATTTTCACTGTCGGAAAATTTTTGAACGGAGTAATAACCTTCTAGAAAATTCAACCATTTTTCTAGAGGAACTACATCTATTTGGCCTTCAAATAAGGGGATATCAAAATTGACTTGTACTTTGAAGGGTGTTGCACCTCTTAAATTGTTTCTTTTCGAAGATGCCTCAACCTCTACCATCGGTAGTATTAGAAGGATTTAAGGGAATTTGTCCATCATCTCGTTCATGTGTCACACGAGGGATTCCTCGAGCAACATATTGAAAGGATATCCTTCTCTATAATCTCTCTTTTCTTCATCAATGTGAGGTTTCTTGGGCTACTGAGAGAGGTTATTCTTAAGAGAAACTAGCTCAAGACCCAAATCTCTATACCCTGACCTTGTCGAGGACTTGATCTGAGAAATGATAAGGAGCATATTTCTCTAATACCACTGATCCGGATTATGCTAAGAACAAAATGAGACAAAAAAAAATATACTAGAGAACAAAAGAAATGGCAGCATGGGTTAGCTTATCTCTAAAAATAAAGAGATGTTGTCTATGCTTTATTTGCAACAAGATTTACATCACACTCCATTTCATTCTTAAAGGGACTTCTTCACCTCAATTATATACGAGAGAGTGAGAGGAGAACAATTCCCATGATGCATGTGGGATAACTTACTTTAAGTTTATGAAATTCCATAGGCATGTAAAACATTAGGACTTCTTGGGATGTCACCTATCCCAATACCACTCTATCCCGAGTGTTCTTAAATGTAGATTTCTAATGGGATCTCATGCATTAACCCTATGTTGTAAGCATGGTGTTTGTAATTAACAAATGAAGATGGCATTGCATTCCATTCCCCATCAAAATGGTCAATATCATGGTTTATCAAAACCATATGATTAAAATGTTGATTCAATGGAAAAGGTGTATGACCATTGAGATCCACCTAGATCAGAGAGGGGGGCGATGGGGGAGAGAAACAAGGGAGAAGAGGGTGCCGAGAAAGAGAGGAATATAGAGGAAGGGAGAGAGAGAGAGAGAGAGAGAGAGAGAGAGAGAGAGAGAGAGAGATTTTGTTAATAGGAACACACACACATTTTTGTTTCTAATAATGTGTTCCTAAGCACAAGTTCCTTAGGAACACATATTTGTTCATAAATAATCTGAGTTGACAATTCTCTGTAGTAGTTTGATCAATACCAAGGCTGTAGGATTAACAATATGTGTGCAACTCTAGGAATGCACATGCGTTCATACGTGCTTCCTTTGAACCCCATTTCCATTTTTTTGTCCATCAACTTCGTACACTCCCCCTATAACAAATTCAAAGAAAGAATACATAATAAAACAATTTAGTAAATAACTAAAATCTAGATAAAAATTAATTTATATAATAAATATAAAAAAATTAAAAACATTGTAAAGTAATAATTTAATTGTAATAATCATGATATAATAGTTTTGTAATCATATAATATAGTTTAAAGCATGTAATTCCATTAAATAAATAGATTATTATTAAATAAAATTATAATTAATATGTTTAAAAAATTAATAAATATTTTTTATAGGTTTTATATCTACTATTATCATTCTATATAAAAATGCTTTTAATAATAAGAAAATTGCATAGATCATATATCAACCTATTTTATGGTTGTGTTAGTATTTATTTTTATTAATGTTTATTTCTTTCTTGAGAAGAAAATTAACATAAAATTAACATGAATCCACATATATTAACCATTTTTAGTTATATGATTGTGTTGGTATTTATTGTTTTTTAATGTTTATTTCTTCTTTGAAAACAAAATTCACATACTTCCATTATCTACTAGACAACATTTTCAATTCATCTACTACACAATTACTTGATAAAATAAATTTATGATAATTAAGTCATTTCAAATCTAAATTATTAATTAGCATGTTTGATGAAAAAACCGTAAACAAATAATTGGTTAACATGATTAATGCAAAAACAACATCAATACAATTGAATCTTAGATCGCACCATTGAATTAATGATCTAATAATGCGTTGTTAAAGTGAAGGAAGTTCACTTGAAGTGTCAGCCAAACCATCACTTTCTTTCGTATTCTTTAAACCTTCTCCATGAATTTTAAATGTGATCGTCATTTAAAATTTAATTCAAAATAATGAAAGAAATTTAATTATTATATTTATTTAATGGAAAAACATTGTACAGTAATAATTTAATTGTAATAGTAATGAGAAATAATTTGAAATAAATAACATTAAATATAATGAAATTTCATCTAATAAAAATGCAATTTAATTTAGTATATAACTAGTCCAAATAAAATTGATTTATATAATAAATATACATTGTAAAGTAATAATTTTATTGTAATAATCATATAATAGATTAATCATATACATATATCTTGTAATAAAATTAGTGGTAGATAAGTTTATAATAGATTAATAATCTTCTAATAAATTAAGGTATATAATTTTAAGAAATAGATCATTATGAAATATAATTATAATTAATATGTTTAAAATATTAAATATGTTTTATTATGATATGTTTTGATAGGTATATAATTTATCAGTCAAATTGTTGGGTGGAGGGGGTCCCTTGTTCTATAAACAAGGGGGTCTCATACACCAATTTGATGTGGTTTGGTCGTGACTTTAAAAATATATTATTATTATTATTATTATAAAATATTATTAATAGTACAAAATTATTATATATATCAACCATTTTTAATTATATAATTATGCTAATTTAATTATCATCATTTACAAACAAACAATTTTATTTCCTAAAAAATATTATTCATTACCACTTCAATGACATTTTATATTTATTTAAACTTATATACATAATGTCACGCCTATACCATCTAGTCAATTATTTCATTTACTCAGTTCCTTATTTTTCATAAGGAATATAAGTACAATTTTATGTCATACTAAGGAATATAAGTCAAATTTTATGTCATACTAGTCTCTCATTAGTTGGAAATCCATGGAGATAAGTGGTGGATTTTTTTGTAGTACTCCCATATGAAACACAATACAAACACTTCTCGAACGCATTAATACATGTCTTAAAAATGACATTAGTAGGCAATATTGGTGGAAACTCTCATGGCATGATGCATAGGAAGTTCATGATTAAACTTGAGAACTAGTTGGTTTTTCAAGCTAAGACCATTTCCACTACATCAAATCAATCACACCATCATGGCCAAATGAAACCATCTTCATCATGATGCCAATGACATCCATTGTAATTCTCAGCTCACTATGTGACTCGACACATTTTGTTAGCAGATGATTTGTGGTGATATCACGATGTCAATGACATCCATTGCAATTCTCAGCCCACTATGTGACTAGACTCATTTTGTGAGAAGATGATTTGTGGTGAGTGAGCTTAATTAAAATCACATCCAGTGGTCAATTCACTATGACAAGGTATTCATTTTACATTCATTTATATTTTCCAAAAAATTAATGAAAAATAGCTCACCAATCTTATTAAAAAATCTCCACATCATGATGGAAAGGCTTTGTTCATCTTGAGTGTCACAATGTCCACAATATTATGTAGAGGTTTTATATTCTCACTTGATGGTGCAACATAGGTTTGCAAGCATGTATACATTTCGAGTGAAGGATAATATAGGAATTCTTACATATTCAACAAGTATAAAAATCATTTTCTACATAATGATCGATGGAATTTTGGCATAGGAGGATCTTTCATCATCATTATCTTGCAACTACGATGAATATAAAATCTTTAAACACTCAAAGTTTTATCCTAATTCACTCATAAAAATTTGACGAGGAAAGCACTTAACCAAACCTAAGTTGGTAACCCGAGAGACCATATGTTATCATATTCAAACTCTCTTTCTTCCTTAACAAATCACAACATCAAACAATTTATTAGTCAAAACTTAAAAACATACCAACATACCATGATTTGGTGATGCACAAAGCTTTAGGTACAATTCTAAAACATACTTAAAGTTTGTTATAACATAGTATTGGGTATCATTGTGTTGATACAAATAATTATTAATGCTTGTCACTAATTATTTTCCCACCATCATCAACGTCAATTGGACAACTCACAAGGGGAATGATTTCAAAGTAAGGATCTGAAAGAGGGCGTAGTTATAGCTTGGGTATGAAAATAAGGCACACAATTTTTCAATAAAATCTGAATATTCTTAATGTTGGATTTAAGATTATGTTTTTGAAAAATGGATTTTGATATGGGGTTTCTTGATAAACAAGATAAAAAGAAATAATTATATCAATGTCTCAAATAGTTATCCATACAAATTGTTAAATCACAACTCACTGCCCATGCCAACATCAAAACTAAGTATCCATTAAATATCAATGATTTATGCTAATGATTGCTTCTCTTTATAGAGAAATTAACACTACTAAACAGTGATTTAACCACACATAGTAGTTGAGAAAGACAAACTTAAGATTTTAAAGATGGGGATAAAACAAAACACAAACACACTCCCATCAAAATTTACTTTTGGTTTTAATGGAATCTTCTCAATGGAATTCGTTGCCTTGTCCAACAACCCGGCTTAGATAAGGAGTTCATCCATGCGTGCATAGTATTCATTCCTTGGTATGATTCCATAGTCTATTTTATCGAATTAGAATAATTCTAACCTTTATCGAGTAACCGTACATGGTTTTGGGGAAATAGAAGAGTAATGAAAGTGGTATACATGTGCTTTTAGTCCATGTCTCCCAATTAACAAAGATAGTCAAAATTGACTACAATTTCCCTTAACGCTAATTGCACATAATGGTGAGATTCAACAAAAGAACATGCCAATGCATGGGGTATATCATAGGGTTATACTACAACTTCTTGTTATTTTTGAGCACCTAGGTTAGGAATTAGAGGTTCTATTTGTTATAATTGTCTCGGATAAACATAAATAATTAAATAGCTATAAACATAAATAATTAAATAGCTAATTAATTATTTATATTTATATTGGATGCAAGTATAAAAAATATAACCTATAGTCACTTTTCTACGTACTCAATGAATATCTAGAAGTTAAAGTTTTAGTACAAATCTATGATATACCATTACGTATTGTTGACATGTCCTTTGTTGTGAATCTCATCATTTATCTAGAAGTTTTAGTACAAACATATGATATACTATTATGTATTGTTGACATGTCCTTTATTGTGAATCTTATCATTATGCTTGGAATGAGTGTAGGGGTTGTAGTATAACTCTATGATATAACTTTATGTATGGCTCACATATCCTTTCTTGAATCTCATTATTATGCTTGTAATTAATGTAGGGGATTATAGTAACTTTTGAGTAACTTTGTTGAGTTTAGGGTATTTAAATCTCTTCAAAACTTTAGCATACTATTTGATTCATCATTATGGTTGCAATTAGTGTAGGGGATTATAGTCACTTTTGAGTAACTTTGTTGAGTTTAGGGCATTTAAATCTCTTTTAAACTTTAGCATACAATTTGATTATATCACTTTTGTTACTCTTGTATACCACTTGATTATATCATTTTAGTTACTCTTGTATATATTTAGGAGCATGCAAACCTAACAGTCATAAGGTTGTGTAGTCATGTAAAGGAATGTAATACTATGCATTCATGGTTTACATTCCATTGACAATATGCTATTAATATTAGGTGTGAAATTTTATGGGAGCATGTTAATGAATTGTTTAATCTTCTACCAACATCAACATTGATTGTAACATCTGCAT
Source organism: Picea engelmannii (assembly GCA_009831015.1). NCBI lineage: Eukaryota > Viridiplantae > Streptophyta > Pinopsida > Pinales > Pinaceae > Picea > Picea engelmannii. The sequence goes on along the minus strand of ML780035.1, from coordinate 176,738 downwards.
GGGGAACAATTTTGGAGACAAGGTCTTAAAAATTTCATAGTTAGAATTTGCGGTATGAAAATAATGCACAAAATTTTTCAATAAAATCCAAAGCTTCTTAGGGTATGAATTTAAGATTATTTTATTAGAGAAATCAATTAAGTTTATGGGTTGAACAAGATAGGATAACATAATATTAGTAATGCTTTAGATCATTAACCATCCAAATTGTTAAATCACAACTCACCATTTTCACTTTCCATGCCAACATGAAAGCTAAGTATCAATTCTCAGTGCTAATGATTAATTATCCTCTTAGATAAATTAACACTACTACACATTTTTTTATTGACCTTTAGCAATTGAGAAATATCATATTCAACTTATAAATATTGGGGATTAAACAAAAAAAGCAATGCATTCCCATCAAATTTTACCCATGGTATTAATGGTATATTTTCAATGGAGTGTCATGCCCTCATCCAACAACCCATCACAATTGAGAAGGTCAACCATGAAAGTATAGTATTCCATTGCTTGGTTTGATCAATAAATGGAAGGATTATCTCCTATCCATTTAACGAACATGGAATATTCTTAATCTAAGGAGAGACACTTCTCCTTCATCTAACATATATCTGTACCTTTCCTTATCACTCCCAATTTGGCAAAGTTATCACTTTATTTACTTAAAACACACACACACACACACACACACACACACACATATATATAAGAGAACCCCAATCATTGTACGAGAGAAAGCCCAATCTATCATCAACAAGATATCAAGAATATTTCTTTCATATCTAGATCATCTAAAGAGAAAGAAAGAGAAGGTATGTTAAGAACCAAATATCAATATAGCATAGAAAAACCTTAGAATAAGTACTCAATGCCTTGAAAAAGAGATAATTTCAGATAATAATCCCCTTCGAGGGGGCAACCTCCTTTTACCCCACATAAATGTTCAAGTACAAGACGATTCCAAATGAAAATGTCTCCTTGGTATATATAGGAGAATAGGAGATATAATTAAAACTAATGGAATAAAGATGACATAAATAACATTACTAATGTAATATGCCCCAATTAAGGGGTAATGAGCCAATATTAGGGCTTAACATGCCCCTCCCCTTGAGACAATTGTTGTCTACAATGCTTGAGTAACTCTAGATGCTTCTGTATAAAAGACTCATCTTCCCAAGTGGAATCTTCAGCCGATAGTTTCCTCCATTTAATGAGATACTCTGAAATGGAACTATTCCTCAGTTGGCGAATTCTTGTGTCGGTGATGGCTTCAGGCTCCAATGTGATTCTTCCTTCCTCGTCAAGTTTTGGAAATATACTTTGAACTGGGATCTTGCCGCCTATAACCTTCTTTAAGCATGAAACATGGAAAACTGGGTGTACTCGTGAAGATGCAGACAACTCCAATGTGTATGCCATAGTACCAATATTTTGCAACACCTTATAAGGCCCATAGTACTTGGGTGATAATTTATTATCCTTCTTGGCTTGCTTCAGGGACATCTGTTTGTATGGTTGTAGTCTTAAAAACACCCAATTCCCTACTTCAAAACTTCTTTCACTACGATGTTGATCTGCTTATTGTTTCATGCAATTTTGTGCCATGGTCAGGTTGTTATTTAATATTTGGAGAACTTGTTGTTGATTCTCGATGTGATCTTCCACTGCTTGAACCTTAGATTTTTATTTTAGAGAAAAAGTGATGGAAGGAGGGTGGTATCCATAGAGTGCCATAATTGGTGTCATTTTTGTTGTAGTATGAAAGGAAGTGTTATACCACCATTCTACCAAGGGTTACCATTTGAACCATTATGTTTGTTTATCAGAGACAAAGCAACGAAGGTAGCCTTCCAAAAATGTGTTCACTATCTTGGTTTGTCCATTAGATTGAGGATGATAGGATGAGTTATGAGCCAATTGAGTACCCAAAAAAGAAAATAATTATGTCCAAAAATGTCCAGTGAAGATGGGATCTCTGTCACTTACAATAATCTTTGGGCTACCATGTAGCTTTTGAACTGTCTCCATGAATGTGGTGGCAACTGTATTAGATTTGAAGGGATGAGAGAGTGCACAAAAGTGTGCGTACTTGGTCAACCTATCAATAATCACCATGATAACACTCTTTCCTTCAGACTTCGGTAACCCTGTGATGAAATCCATGGAAACCTCCTCCCAGCGCTGACTTGGGATGGCTAATGGTTGTAAAAGACCTGGGGTCTTAATTGTTTGCACCTTATTTTGTTGGCAAACCAAACATTCTACCACAAACCTTTGAACATCAGTTTTAAGGCCATCCCCAAAAAAATACTTCTTGACTCTATGGTAGGTTTTCAAAAATCCCGAGTGCCCTCCTACTGGAGAGGTGTGAAATTCCAATAGAACCTTTTGTTTGAGTTGGGAGTTCTTACATAAATATAAGCGATCTTTATACCATAGTGAATCATTTTTCCATGTAAATGTATCTGATGCACTGGAATCCTGCTGCAACCTTTGAATGAGAGTCCACACTTTTTCGTCATTCTTCCATTCATCCCTTGCTTCTATTAT
>ML780035.1:144338-173952 GCA_009831015.1 Picea engelmannii | reverse complement strand
CGGTAGTAACCTGTCAAACCCAAAAATCCTCTAAGATTTTTTAATGTTTTGGGAATCAGCCAGTCCATCATGGCCTTAATATTGTTAGGGTCTACCTTGACACCTTCATGAGATACAATATGACCCAAATACTCTACCTCCTTCACTCCAAAAAAACATTTGGATGGTTTGGGATATAGTTGTTGCTCCTTTAGTAGTTGTAGCACCTTGTTAACATGTCACACATGATCCTCCTAAGACTTACTATAGATTAATATATCATCAAAATATACTAACACAAAATTTTAAAGGAAGGGATTGAAAATGGAATTCATCAACCCTTGGAATGTGGAAGGTGCATTTGTAAGGCCAAAAGGCATGACCAAAAATTCATAATGACCTTCATGAGTTCGGAATGTTGTTTTTGGGATATCTTCTTCCTTCATTCTAATCTGATGATACCTTGAACGAAGATCCAACTTTGTGAAATAGATTGCTCCATGTAGTTCATCTAACAATTCATCAATGAGGGGAATGGGAAACTTATCTTTAATAGTGATCTTTTTGAGCTCTCTATAATCTGGACACATACACCATGATCTATCTTTCTTGAATACCATTACCAATGGTGTAGAGTAAGAACTTTGGCTAGGTCTAATAATGCCAACCTCTAACATTTCTTCAACCATGCACTCAATTTCACTCTTTTGGGCGTAAGGGTATATGTATGGCTTGATGTTAGGAGGAACAGTCCCAGGAATTAGGTGAATTTCATGATCATGATTTCGAGTGGGTGGAAGACCTTTGGGAATATCTTCAAATACTTTAGAATTCTTATCAATTATCACTTGTAGATCTTGAGGAATAGATGGCTTAGATATTTGAACATCTAGTGAGCATAGTTGTGCAATAACGCCTTGATGCCCCTTTTTCAATAATTTTTTCATGTCATTAGAGATTATCACCTTACTGGGTTTCCCTGTGATACCTCTTAACTCAATTTCTTTTCTCTCCAATAAAAATTTCATGAAAAGTTCTTGAAAATTAAAATCCACTGTTCCTAATAATTGTAACCATTAGATTCCTAGTACAACATCTGCACCACCAATGGGTATAGCAATCATTGGACTATTCATTAGATATTCCCCCATAGTAAGATTGATCTTATTGCATTTTCCTGAGCAATTGATAGTTCCTCCATCTGCAATCATTACTTGAAACTCTGGCGCTCGATATACAAAGCAATTGAGAGATTTGGCTAATTTATAGTGAATTAAATTATGAGTACTACGAGAATCAATTAGGACTATTACCTTTTTCTTTTTGATTAATCCTTTGATCTTGAGGGTTTGAGGTTTTAATTCCAGGCAATGCATTACACGATATTGTGGGAGTCAACTCTTCAGATGAAATTTCTTCTACGTTTTCATGTTGAGATGGTTTTTGTTATTGTTATTCTTCCTCTTCACTATCTATGTAGAATAATTTCTTCTCACCACACTTATGTCCCTTACTGTACTTGTTGTCACAATTAAAGCATAAACCTTTTGCTTTTCTTTCTTCCAATTGTTGAGGTGTCAACGTTGTAGTTTGAGGTGTTTTAGAAGAAGGAGCATTGTTCTCTCTATAGATGTTAGGATTGTTCCTTCTAGTAGCCATAGCCATATTTCTACTTTCAACATTTCTTGCCACCTTAAATGCATTCTCCAATGATTTGGGTTCCCAAAGGCGAACCTCATGTTGAATGTTATCCTTTAAAGTTCCTATGAATACATCAATCAAGTTCTCATCTAGAATATCTGTTACCTTTATATTCAATCTTTGGAAGTTATCAATGTGCTCCGTAACAGAACCCTTTTTCTTAAGATTTATCAATTGGCTAAAGAAGGTATTTCTCCTTGTATCCTCATAGTGTGCTATCATTTCTTTCATGAAAATTTTCCAAGTGACGAGTGATTTGCAAGAAAAAATCCATCGATACCATACAAATTGATTGGGTTCTAAATATAATGAAGCAATTCGTACCTTTTGTGTATGTGGCACATTATGTAGATCAAAGAATTGCTCCATCTAAAGTATCCATGTTATTGGGTCCTTGCCATCAAACTTCCTCATATCGATCTTAGGAACGTGGTTGGTCTTCAACCCAAAGTTGGAGTTTCTCCATTCTTGATTCACCTTACTTGTGTCCTCGTCATGAATTTCATGAGATGCATTTTCACCTTCAGGTGTCTTCTCTGTTACGAAATTTTTCAATACTTCCATGATCTCCTCTTTTAAACCATCCATCTTTGCCTTCAACTTAGCTTCCATCTCTTGTAGTTCATCTTTTTTTACTATCTTCTTTTGTAAATCATTTATGTCCCTACGCATTTCTTCACCTTCATCAAGAGTCCAAGTAGGATTGTTTGGAGACTTATTTGGTGTAGAAGTTCCCTTTTTGGGTGGCATGTTAGCCAAGTATCACTTTTGAACCTTGATTTTGAGGTGGTTCTGCTAGACAATATTTCTTCTGTTGTATCTCTCAAGTTTTGGCCCTTATGGGTATGAAACTTTATTTTATGTAGTTCTATGATATTTCTTCTCTGCAATGCCATAGGTTTGATCAAAATTGGACGCACCAAGTGGAATTTATGGTAAATTCCCCACAACTTGCTGATTTTTTTCCTTTCTCCGAGATCTCACTTGTATAGCATGCCCCGCACAAAATAATTGATATAAAATTCTGAAACTCGTACCATAAATACTACATACTGTCCAATATCCAATGGAACCAGTCCCACTCAATTTGGATACTCTAGGAAGAAGTTATGATTGTTTTACCTAGAACACCTTCTTGAGACTAGTGAATAGGACTAGTCAAATACCCTATATTCCACAGGGTGTATCTACAAATGTAAGATGACCCAAAAGCTGAAATTTTTACCACATATACCTTACTAGTTTTTGTGAATAGCCTTCGAATTTTAGGGTTTGAAACTGTACAAAAAAAAAATTATAGAAAAAATTTCACAATGACACAGTTCATGATGATTCCATAACCCTATCTTGCACATGATGTATATTTGAAAGTATAAGGCCTCAGGATCTGAAATTTTAACCCAATGTATCTTGATCCGTCTAATAAATATCCTCTAAGCCGTTCCTTCTAAAACATTGTATAAAAAAATTATAGCGAAAATTCCAAGGTGTCTCAAATGTAGCAGCGAAACCCCAAGACCATGAGCTCTAATACCATATGTTAAGAACCAAATATCAATATAGCATAGAAAAACCTCAGAATAAGTAATCAACACCTTGAAAAAGTGATAATTTCAGATAATAGGCCTCTTCAAGGGGGAAACCTCCTTTTACCCCACATAAATGTTCAAGTACAAGATGATTCCAAATGAAAATGTCTCTTTTGTATATATAGGAGACTAGGAGGTATAAATACAACTAATGGAATAAAGCTGACATAAATAACATTAATAATGTAATATGCCCCAATTAAGGGGTAATGAACCAATATTAGGTCTTAACAAGGTACCAAGAATTAACTTAAACAACAAGTGATTAAGTCGACTAGCTAATAGACTGGTTGAATAGCTAATGGATGAGTTGACCAAGGTGTAAGAAAGTCAACTAACCAATGAAAAGTCGAGTAAGGAATAATGAAGTTAACTAGGAATTAGCAAGTCGACCAACTAAGTCTACTAGGGCATAAACAAGTCGACTGGGTAATGGCAAGTCGACCCACTATGTGTCTATTAGATCAAATAAGAGGAATATACTAGGGAGAAATTCTAGTGGACTAATAGGTGAATTCGACAGAAAAAAAAAAGGGAAAGGAAGTCCAGGTGGAATGAGTTGATGAGTAGTGAAGGAAACTTCTCAACAGAAGAATTTGGTTTACCAATATTGAAGAAAAATGGTTAAAGCATGAATTGAGTAACCAAAAGCGAACAAAAACATTGTCTATGGCTTGTGGGAAATGGAAAAATTCCCAAGAAGCACTAGAATGCAGATTATGGTCTATATAGGACCCATGGGAAAAGGAAAAAATACCAACAATGATGAAGATGTTTTATACATCTTCTAGAAAATGTGTGGACACCATCCAACAACAAAGTTGACCTCGGGATACAAATATAAATTTCCCAAACATCTCCTAAAAACTAAATAAGAAACTTTCAAGTAAATAGAAACAACTATGGAGTGGGAATCATTGATTTCCCAACTCTAGAATTAATCAATGGTTGATAAAAGAGAGTTATTGAGATGGGTATTCTCCATTAAACCACTTTATTATATAGAGAGCCCCCCCACACAACATAATACTAAACACTTAACACATTAACTACCTAACAAAGGTAATTCATCTACATAACAACCATTAAAATGAAATTACTAATTTAATAAGCCACCAAATGAACTAGCATAGCATCATACTCAATATATGAAAATAAAAGACACACATTCAGATATGCTTTACCATGGAAATACAAATGGGAAAACCAACATTCAATTGGTTTCATCTAGGATATTTATTATGTAGTAATGTGAAAGTTACATGTTCTCTAGTTCATCTCTATGATCCTCAATGAAATTTGGGCCACCTCCTACTGCATCCAAAACTAAGGAACCCATCATCCCTCATGGGAAAATGGGATATATAAGATAGCATTAGCTGTGGGTATATCTATAATGTTAGGTGTCCCCAATGATTCAACTTCTACCGACCTTGTTTTTCCTCCTCTTTCTTTTTCCTTTTCTACCATCATAAAAGGGTCCCATGAGAATCTTATGTTTTCTTAATACATTTTTTTTTTTCTACAATAATATAACTCCTAACTTCACATCTCATGCTTGACTTAATACTACATTTAATATAGGGGTGGACATCAATCATGATGGAATGGGTCCCTTCACACCAATAAGTTGATCTCCTTCAACAATAGTCACCTTGAACATTGCTCATGTTGATCATCCTAAAGCATATGTCAACATCCAATTGTTCATGTTCAGATTTGATTCATATTATACCTCCCAATTAAAAGGGTTTTTGTGATCCAGGTGGATATCGGTGGCCACCCACCTTTTTCGGCTAGCTCAAAACAGTTTTCTGGCAATTTTGGCAATTTACTATTTTTAGCAGTTTTTAACTTCCGACACCATTTTGAGGGCCCAAATGAAGGTTTTTTGAGATATAGGTTCTTATATATAGCGAAATAAATGATTTAGAACCCAAAATTAATCTCCTCTATGATACCTTTCCAACGAGATATCACACACCTAAAACAGAGATCGTATGCAAAAGTTACGACCCTGGGAAGTTGATGCACTCACTTACCCAAACAGGGCCCACATGACTTTTGGCGATTCCCTAGGGTTAGGTTTTTGGATGTATAGGGTTTTTGGAATTCCTTCTTATTGTAAAAATGCCTTCAGAGCCTCATTGTAATCATCTTCTTGCGAATGTGAGTAGCCATCACATCTCTTCTCGGAGATAAGCTGCCACCATTCTATCAAGTCTTTCACTCTGTATTTTACAGTCTTTGTACATTTATTTCATTAATAGAAATCATGTATTAATGTATAGATTTTTTTATGGTTGCATCTCTGATATATTTTTTTTATATTATTGACTAGCACAGTCGACTCGCAGCTAGAGAATGTCGAAAGGGTTCCATTCAAAAAAAGAGTCGTGATTGAGACGACTCCAACACAGAGCGCACATAAAATGTCCATGCAGGTCGTGGCATCAAACGACCTTTCAGATATAAAAAATGAATGAGTGCCACCAAAATGAAACGTGTGCAGAGTGTTTTTTAATGATATAAACGTGGCCTGCATATATTTTAATCCTCCTTAATCATTTGAACGTGGCAATTATGTAATTTTATAGTAAATTTATAATGTGATTAGGTAAATGTAAAAAAGTAAACATGTTAATAGATGACTTCATAAATGCAAGGAAGTTATGAACAATAAATCTGACGCATTGATTTTGGAGGATGACTAAGAATATGCTAGCATCTTCAATGCTTAGCCATCAAATTAGAATTTAAGATTAAAAGATCATTAATTGTGCCCATTGTCAATAGGTGTACGCCTTTCGACGTAAATATCTGCGATATCTCTGTGCATTTATTTATTATATCTCCGATCTCATTTCATTCCGAAAATAATCCAGATCATTTTGTCCCCTAAATCTACCAGGGATAGATGAGGGAACTTTCTTGCAATCTTTCTTTTTTCATACCATTTCCCTTTCCTTGGAGTATGTACTTTAATACCAATCTACTACATTTATTGACATCCTATACGATTTATCATCTGTTATGATATTTAGACACTTAGGATTTAGTTAAGATCTACTTGGTCTAATGTGTCATTAGGTTAAAGTGTGTTTCGTAGTGTGTTTCTTTAGTATGCATTATTATGCATTTGTAGTTAGGAAATCTGACCGTCACAATATGTTCCCGACATAGAGTGATTAACGGTTCATATTGTCCTTGATCTTAACAACCATTGATCCGTGGCTTAACACCGATTGGTCCATGATCTCTATTTAAAGAGAATGGAGGGTCATTTCTCGATGATCGATTGTGAGAAACTGTCTTGTAAAATCTCTCTTTAATATTTTTCTTTTGCATTAATAAACTGCTCTAAGTTGTCATGTTGGATGGGATCGTGGATGTTTCTTTGTAGGGGTTTTACCACGTCCAAAGATCGGTACGTTTATATTTGATCTGGTTGTGTATGTGGTTATTGAAGGTGTTCATCCTTTGTTGGAATACCTGTGTTGTCGAACATGGTATCTGAGCATGTTTGAAGACCCACTCCTGTTGTAGATCGAGATCGTGAAACCGAGTTGTCTCATCTCCATTTTCTGTTGTTTCCGTACATTTTTTGGATAAGAGGACTATTCCATTATGTCTAGAGCACTCGTCTCAATCAAGAACACTTTTCATTTCACATGAAAAGGTTTTTTTTTCCCAAGATACGGCCATTTCAGTCAGATCTAGAGGTATAAAGATTGAATATGCATTTTTTAAATTTTTGCAGAGTATTATTTTGGTTTTATTTGGGTTTATATTATTTCTTTCCAGGTTGCTACTCTTTTAGATCTGCGTATGCTCTTTTCCCCGTTCCCTGTGTGATCTCGGCAAATCAAAAACAAATTGGAAAAGGTGCATCTTTCGGGTAAGCTAACCGAAATCTAACTTTTGTTGGGATAAAGAAGCAAAAAGTTTTCTTGTGTGAAAAGAGTTTTTTTTAGCACACTCTCCAAGGTCGTCTTCAACAACAACAGCAACCCCAATCCTCTTGCTAAACAATAAAATATGTTTTTCTAGACCATTTGGTTAAAAGTTTCCTTATTAAGTAAGAGGTCTTGAGTTCAAGTCTCTCTTTTTGTTACTTGTTTTTGAAAACGTTCATGCTCAAATTGTAAAGTGTATTTCACTTCAAGTATAAAAGTGAATCACTGTAAGTAGCTTTAATATTATATTTTAGAGTTATTTATTTTGCATGCAACTTTTCTTTTATAAAGTAACTTCATTGTAAAAGTGATCCCCACTTCTCTTTATAAAAGTGGGTCACTTCATAAATCAACTTACACGACAATGTGGTCCTTTGGTTATCATTTATGCCTTTTTTAAAAGGGGCATGTCCATTTTTAATGTCGTTTTTTTTTTAAAATGCATAATTTTTCGATATCTTTCCATCCAGATGATCGGTTTAATTTTTTAAATCCATATTATATGAATCTTTAATATGGATTCTATAGGTAATCTCTTTCTTACCAGCACCAACTATTTCCAATGGAAATCCCATATGGAGGATTTATTAAGAAGTAAAGGCTTGTACCAGATTACCTTTGGAAACTAAACAACACCCACTGATGTTGATAAGAAATTAAAATGGGATAATAGAAATGACGAAACACATGGATTAATCAGAATGTACATCTCTCCTGATTTAAGGTTCCACCTTCAATCAATTGATAAACCCAAAGAAGCTTGGGAAAAGATTGAATCTGTGCTTGGTAAACACAATATTATTTGAGCACAACAGTTATAAAATCAAGTACCAACTTTAAGTACAAATGATTTTTCTTGCATTGAAGACTATCTATCTAAGCTTAAAACACTCAAAAATTTATGTGAAGAATGTAAGATAAAGATAGAAGAAGATCGTTGCATCTATCTTATTATTTCTAAGCTAGGTAGTGCATATTCTATGTTTATATCTACCTTTTATGCCATGCAAGAGGCTCTAGGGACAACTTATCAAAAAGTTAGTCTTGATAGCGAATGTGATGCTTTGATTATAGAGAAAGATAAACTTGTACAATTTGGAGTGATCATCACTGTAGGTACCTCCAACAAAGCCTTAGTTTTACATCATAAAGATAAACCCAAGAATCCCAAGAAGAAACATTCTCACCACAACAACAAGAAATATAAGGGTCCCAAATCCACTCAGAAAACTTTCTCTTCTAATGGTGACAAAGTAGAAAAATATAAAAGTAAGAAGACTAACAGACATTGCAACTTTTGTGATAAATATGGTCATGATGATTCCAAATGTTTCAAGAAGATGGAAACTTTAGAAGCAGCGATGAAGAAGCACAACATCAATATTGATTCTACTTCTTCGTCTTCTTCTCATGGACATGCACTTTATGCTTGTGGTTTCTCCTTCAATACAACTTCTACTTCTTTTTCTTATGAGTGTCTTATTGATTCTGGATCATCTTATCATATGGCTAAGGATAGATAAATATTTTATGCTCTAAATGAATGTAAAACCAAGAAAATATTTGTTGGTGTTGATAGATCTGTTAGTGTTGAAGGATCTAGAACAGTTCAAGTATAAAATCATCATTTCAATGATGTATTATGTGTTCCAAGTCTTTCTTGTACCCTTCTATCAGTATATGAAATCAGTCATTTAGGTGAAGGTAAAACCATAGAGTTTTCACCTCACCAAGTTGTAATCAAGGATCTAAAAGATCCTAAGAATGTTCTTGCAACTGTAATTGTTGATGATATTACCAAGTTGTACAAGTTTGACAAATTTGGGTCATCATCTTTTTTATTAGTTTTTGTTTCTCATAGCGATGACTTGAGCAAACTTTGTAATGAGTGGTTTGGTCATCTAAACTATCACTCATTGAAACAACTATGTAATCAACAGATGGTGATTGGTCTTCCTTTTGTTTCATGCAGAGATGGTGTTTGTGTCTGTTGTGTTCTTCGAAAACATCATTGGGACAATTTTGAAAAACGTGCCTCTTGGCATGCCTCGGCCCCTTTGTAGCTTGTTCACAATGATTGTTGTGGTCCACTTTATTCTCCTTCTTTTTTTGGGTGCAAGTATTTTTTAACTTTCATTGATGACTTTTCCAAATGTACTTGGGTTTACTTCTTAAAACTTAAGAGAGAATGTTTTGACAATTTTTTGGCCTACAAGGCCCTTGTAGAAAAGAGATATGGAAATCAAATTCAAAATTTAAGAACAGATAATAGAGGCGAATAAGTCAACAATAATTTTACAAGTTACTGCACTACACATGGCATCCAAATGCAACACATTGTTCCATATACACCACAACAAAATGTTGTTGCTGAGAGAAAGAATCCCACATTAAAAGAAATGGCTAATTGTATGATCCAATCTAAGGGATTAAGTTTAACGTATTGGGTGGAACCAATCAACTGTGAAAATTACAGAGTAAATCGCACTCCAACAAAGGCTCTTAAAAATACAACATCGGAAGAATCGTCGACTAAAATTTAACCAAATGTAAGTCACTTACGTGTATTTGGAAGTATAGCATGGAATCAAATTTCTCATGAGAAAAGGAAAGCATTGCAACCTAAAAGTGACAAGTGTATATTTGTTTGTTATTATGAAGATGTCAAACGTTATAGATTTCTTCAACCACATTGTAATGAAATTATTATTAGAAGAGATGTTAAATTTGATGAAAATCTTTTGGCCTGCGAACCTAATTTGACAATTGTGCCTTCTTCGGCCTACAAGCCATATTTGACATGTGTTCCTTCTTTTGTTCCTATTTTGGTTTTTTATTCAGATGACGACAGTGAGGAAGGAAATCCACCTCCGCCTGCTAATCTTCCTCCAAATGAGTCCTTTGAACCTGAACCAACACTAGCTCCACCACTTCCTAGATGGGTTTGTTCAACATGAGAAGAAGTTGGTGATATTGTCAGTGATCCTTCATATTGGCGTCAGACACGTTAGCGATCCTCTTCTCTTTTGGATCAAGCTTCAGAGACTCATGATCGAGAAACATTTCCAGAAGCTTCAGGTCATCCAAATTGGGATAAAACAATGAATGAAGAATATCATTCTTTAATGGAAAACGATACCTGGTATCTTGTACCTATTCCAAAGGAAGAAAATTTGTCAGATTTAAATCGGTCTATAGAACTAAGTATGCATCGAATGGAAGTGTTGAAAGACACAAGGCTCGATTAGTTTCCAAACGATTTTCCCAAGTTGAAGGAATTTACTATAATGAAACCTTTTTCCCTGTAGCCAAAATGAATTACGTTCGCCTTATTCTTTCCCTTGATACCTCACATAAATAGGAGGTCCATCAGATGGATGTTAAATCCTCCTTCTTGCACAAAGATTTGCAAGGATAAATATACATGGAAAAACCTCTTGGCTATGTCCATAATGACTCTAGCCTTGTTTCTCTCCTTAAGAAATCTCTTTATGGTCTTACGCAAGCTCCCCAAGCTTGGTATACCAAAATGGACAACTTTCTTATTGACATTGGATTCTCTAGAGACCATTATGATCCTAATTTATATACCAAGAAAGTAGGAAGCCATCTCATACTCCTTTTCCTTTATGTTGATCATCTTATCCTTAGTGGTAGTGACTCAAAACTTTTAAAACACGTGAAAACAAGCCTTAAGAAGAAATTTGAAATGACAGACTTAGGTTTTTTGCACTATTTCCTTGGCCTCCAAGTTTTGCGAACCAATGAAGGAATTTTTCTTTCCCAGTCTAAGTATGCTTGTGACCTTCTTTGTCTCTTTCACATGGATGATTGTAAACCAACTGCTTCTCCCTTCTAGTCTGGAATCAAGATTACTACCACCTGTACTTATCCCGAAGTTGATGCCACCCTATACCATCAATTATTTGGTAGCCTCTTATACTTGACTCATACACATCCTGATCTTTCATTTGTTGTTGGTCTTGTTTCCTGGTATATGAAAAAACCGTATGAAACCCATTGGAAAGAAGCTAAAAGGATACTTCACTATGTCTGTGGTACAGTTCAGTTCAAGATACATTATAGTTAAGGGGGGACTCATTTATTGGTTGGTTTCACTAATTCAAATTGTGCCAGTGACCCTGATGATCGAAATTCTACTACAGGTTATGTCTTCAGCCTTGGTTTAGGACCTATCACTTGGGCCTGTAAGAAACAAGAGGATATTTCACTTTCTTCAGCAGAAGAAGAGTATCGAGAAATGTTAAATGAAAGTCAAGAACACTTGTGGCTTTGACATATCCTTTCAGAGTTTGGATTCTAGCAATAGCAGCTGACCAACCTTTGGTGCAACAATCAGAGTGTCGTCAAGCTCGCCAAATACCCAGTTCAACATCAACGCATCAAGCACATCAAGCTACACATGCACTTCATTAGAAAGATCAGTCATGATAAAGTTATTGAAGTGTTCTTTTTCCCTACAAAAGATCAAGTTGCAGACATTTTCACAAGGTCTCTTACAGAAGCAAAGTTTTCCAAACTTTGATCTATGTTAGGAGTTCAGGAAGTTTTCATTAACGGGGGATAGGCTCTAATGCCTCCTTCCTTCTGCTATTGTGTCACTATTGTAAATATTTAAATCCTATCCCAAGTTTTTCTTAAGGGGGGATGTTAGGATATTTAGGCACTTAGGAGTTAGTTAATATCTACTTGGTCTAATGTGTCGTTAGGTAAAAGTCTATTTTTTAGTTTGTTTCTTTAGTATGCATTAGTATGCATTTGTAGTTAGGAAATTCGATGGTCACAATATGTTCCTGACATAGCGTGATTTGACGATTTATATTCTCCTTGATTTTAATGACCATTGAATTGTGGCTTAGCACCCGATTGGTCCATGATCTCTATTTAAAGAGCATGGAGGACCATTTTCTGATGATAGATTGTGAGAAACTCTCTTGTAAAATATCTCTATAATCTTTTTCTTTTGCATTAATAAACTTCTCCAAGTGGCCACATTGATTTGGGTCATGGATGTTTCGTCGTAGGGATTTTACCACGTCAAAACATCGATGTGTTTATATTTGATCCGGTTGTGTGAGTGGTCACTGAAGGTGTTCATCTTCTACTGGACTACTTGTGTTGTCGAACATCATCTCCTTGTGTTGCGGAATTGTGTCTTCCTTCAAATATTCTAGAGTGTGCAGTATAAGGTCTTGATTAGTAGTAACACCCCAATGTTCATATTGATCATCCATCATGGAATATTTGAACAAATTCAAATATTCCATGTTCACCACCAAATTGATATACATAAAAGGAAAAATATTTATCCAGAACGAATTTCCATTCACATCATCAATAATTCAAAGGGTTTGTATATAACGGGCTTGAGTTTCTTTATTTATCCTTGAAATCATTCTATATAAAGATATAGCCTCACCTTGTCTCCAACACATTATTTTTTATCCTTCCTATGCTAGTCATGCCTATCTTTAAAGAATTGTCCGCTCTTCTTTAGATGCTCTTGAACCCTTAGATGTATTTTTATAATCTTGTCCATGAATAAAATTTCCTTATATTCATCTCTTTTCAGATCGTATTCATGATGTTGTCATCCATGCATAATAGAAAATGGAAAAGGAAGTGAAAAAAAAAAAAAAATCAATCGAAGGATTATTGGTGGAATAATGGATTGCTATGTTGTAGGAGATTTGAATGTAAACTAGTTTATTGTCCCAAGTTTTTGGTTGTTTGTGATTATAGCCTCTTAAGAATTGTACTAGCATCAAGTTAAAAACCTCCATTTTCTCGTCAGTGTGAGGATGGAAAGAAATGGAATAATTCATCTTGGTATCCATTCTTTTCCAAAGTGTTATCCAAAATATAGCCAAGAATCATCTATGTCTATCAAATATGATGGAGGTTGGTAATCTGAAATGTACCCAAACATGGTTGAAGAATAGTTTAGTTTCCTCTTGTCTAGATATTATATTATAACATGGAATGAGAACACACTTTTTGTTGAAGAATTCCACTATGAAAAACAAGTATTCATGGACTGTATGAGTCATAGGAAAATCTCCAACCAACAAATCCCGTGGAGATTGTCTCCCAAGGAATGCTTGGTACAAGAAATTTCATGTACAAGATAAGTTTCCAATTACTTGGCTTGGTATTGCTAGAAATAACACAACCTATAACAAAATTTCCACCTTATCCTGCGCCTTTGGTCGATATACATACCTTTGAAAATTCACCGCTATCATTGTTTGCACCAAAATTCCCTGCAACTCTAGAAGTGTGTGCTTCTCTGATCAACTAAACTCTTTTATCCAAAGGTGTACATAGTTTTTCCATCTTGTATAGAATCCCATCTTGGAGGTGGTATTCTTTTCCTTCCATGGTAGTCACCATCCATGCCTTCATATACTTGTAGACTCACTAAAAATTTTGACCTCCCTCATAGTCTAGACTTAGAAGTTCATGAGTAAAAGGCTCAGGCTACATTATCAATCCAAGTACGAAAATATTTTTCAATGGTGGTCGAGACAACATGTCTTCTAGACTACTCATGGATCCTTTATTGTACTTGATCAATAGATGAAATTTATGTAAGAAACCTAAAAACTTGTGATTCCTCACCTACTACATATTTCTTTGACTTTCCAGGTATTGAATGGGTTGGTGATATGTATGTATGATGGTGTATTTTCCCAATAGATATTTCTTCCACTTATTCAGTACCTGTAAAACCACAAAGAGATCCTTATCATACATGGGGTATTCAAGTAATACTCCATGAAACAATTATGAATGGTAGTGCACAAGCCTTCCTCCTCGCACAAGTATTGC
This sequence comes from Picea engelmannii, assembly GCA_009831015.1. Taxonomy (NCBI): domain Eukaryota; kingdom Viridiplantae; phylum Streptophyta; class Pinopsida; order Pinales; family Pinaceae; genus Picea; species Picea engelmannii. The sequence goes on along the minus strand of ML780035.1, from coordinate 159,875 downwards.
TTGTATTGAATATCCACTAGCATAAGCTTCTAGCTCAAAAGGTCTCTAAAAATTTCACATGGATAAAACCAAAGAAACACTGATTTTCTTCTTTAGGTATTCAAATTATATATGTTGTGGTTAACCCCAATTAAATATCTTTCCTTTGGTGGTCAAGTATGCAATGGATCTGCTATTGTGGAGAATTTTATAATAAAATTACTTAGCTACTATACGAAAATATTGACCTATATCATGCTAATGGGATTAGACCACTAAGACATGGCTACTATATAATTCTAATTCAATCTCATCTCTCCTCCCCTCATCATGTGTCCAAGATAAATCGAGGAATTATTCCAAACTCACATTTATACGAGTTGGAAATTAGTTAATTCATTTGTAAGGTCTCTAACACCTGTGTCACATATAAGAAGTGCTCTTGCCAAATATTGTTGAAGTTTAATATATCATATAGATATAATATAAAAAAATATTCAATGCAGAGGCCTAGCATATCATTCATAATTCTCGTAGAATTTTTAGGTGCATTTAATAAACTGAAATCCATTACTAACGATTCATACAAACCTTCTCTTGTTCTTAACACTATCCTCCACACATTTTCTGATTTGATCATCACTTACAGGTAACCTAATTTGAGGTCCATATAAGTGAATAATTTGGATTGTTGCAGTTGATCCAAAAAGTCATGAATGCTTTGTAGAGGATAATTTTTCTTCATGGTGATATTATTTATAGCACAATACTCAATCCACATTCTCTAGCTTATGTCCTTCTTTCACACCATGAGGATGCATGGGACACATGGTGATGCATTGGGTCTGGTGAATCCCTACTCTAACAACTATTGAAATTCCTTATTCACTTCATCGAATTCAATGATGGAATTCCTAAAAAACCCAATGTTAAGCAATGGTGACTTTTCAAACAATTGAATCTCATGTTCAACCTCTCGCTTGGGTGGTGGTCCCTGAGGTTCTTGAAATACTTCCTTGTAGACTTCTAATAGTTGTTGTAGTTGTTGGTGATACTTTAATGATATGGATTTCTGAATGGAATGAATTGAAATAAAAATATATAACAAAAACACATAGATACATTGAAACTTTACTTCTATTAATTAATGGAATATGTTGAAACTGTAAAAATGAGGAATGAAACAAACCTGCTCGAATGGTGGTATCTTATCTCTGAGAAGAGATATGTCGGCTATGTGCATTTGCAAGAAGTGGATTACAATAAGGATCCAAAGGGATTTTTAACATAAATAAAAAATGATGAAACCCTAAACATATAAAACCCTAACCCTGGAAGATGAAATACCAAATTTTGTGGGCCCCAATGGGAGTAGTTGGTAGGTGAGCCTTTCGAGGGCATAACATTTTCATATGATCTATGTTTCAACTATTCGATACCTCATCAAAACGGTCTAGACGAAAAGTAAAAATTATTACATTAGGGGTCAAGGAAGGATATTTTGACAACCCTTGGCCCCCCAAAAGTCCAAAAAAACGTCCTTTAGGGACTCAAAATGGCCTCGGATGTTTGGGACCTGAACAACTGTACAAAAACTTCCGAAATGGAAAATTATTTTTTGAGCCAATGGAATAGGTGGTTTCCATAGATATCCACTCAGATTATTCCTCCCCCCTTATGAAGAAATGGTATCTATTAATTTGAGTTTCCCCATCAAATGGGGAAACTTATGTTGAACTTTTCCCTGGGTGAGCCACTTTCCTTGGTGCAAGAGGTGCCTTTCTTTGACAACCCAATAAATATGGATCCTCTGTTACAAAGTGTCATTAACATGAGTGTCCACAATTTTATCAATGGATTCTTGTTCCATGCAATCATATTTGATCTATGTTGGTGTCAAATCCTCTATTATCTCTTATGTTTCCAATAATGGTGGGAAGTATGGTAGAAGGAGGTCCACATTGAACATTGGGTGAAAGATAAGGAAGGGGTGGATATTTGGATCAAAATCATTTTCACCAATATCCTTGGTGATGGTGTAAGTTCCATAGAAAATCCGATGAATCTTTTGATGGGGTCTTGTAAGGAACTCCTTATACAAATGCAACCATACCTTGTCTCCAACATGAATCTTTTATGGAATCCGATGTCGATCATGTCACTACTTGTATTTAGCATTGGCTTTTTATAAAATATCATGGAATTTTTGGATGTGTTGAATTAATTCAATAAAATTAGTGTCTCTGTCAGCCTCAGATTGAGAATGGGACAATTTCATCGAAGTTGACGCAAGGGGCATTGAAACATCAATGGGACCCAATGGTTCAAATCCCATCCCCACTTGAAAGGGGTTGTGGCCGATCGAGCTGTGGAGGGATCTATTATAGTTGTATTGAAAATAAGGGAGACTCTCATCTCATATGCATGGATTTTTGGAGTTTTACATGTGAAATATATTCATGATCATCATGTTGGCAACCTATTTTTGTCCATCAATTTGGGGATGGAAGGTAGTGGATTTTATGAGATTATTGTTAAAGAGTGACCAGAGGATTGACTAGAATTTGATTAGGAACCTATTGTCCCAATTTGATATGATGGTTTGTGGTATCCCAAAATGTAACCACACCCATTCAAGGAAGATCTTGGAAGTGGCCTCTGTTGTGATACTCTTTTTGCAGGCTATCAAAAATGACATCTTAAAAAAATGATCAAAAACCACAAAAAGTAGTAATTTCCCTACTTGGTTGAATGAAGTTCAAACATGTAGCCATGGAGATGGATTCCTAGGGCCTATTGAGAGTAGGAAGATGGGTGTAAAGGAATTTCTTATTAATGGTTGGCTTGGAAGTGACATAAGTAGTGTAGGACCTAATGTACTTTCTAACATCCTCTCAAAGTTTCAACCAATAGAAATTATTTTATATCACTTCCACTATCATTTCCATGCCAAATTCTCCCGCCATCCGACTGTAGTGAGCTTCCCAAATAATATTTTCATGCTTGCTTGACAGAACACATAGATGGCCCAGATGAAATCACATTCTATCCTAAATATGAAATTCATTGTTAGTCACAGAATTTCTTAGCATCGGGTAAGTGGTAGTGAAGTCAGGATAACTCTCGTAGAGTAGGGGCCACCTGGAGGCGTCATCTCCATGGGAGTGGAGCACCATGGTTGGGGATGCAATTGGAGGTTGAATAAGGTAGTCATCGACTTGATTAGTGATCCATGTCCTATATTTGATGTTGAGATTTAACTACTGCAAGCATGTGGACCACTTTTGATGGCGGTTGTTCTGCAATTTTCCTTGTGTTTACATGAAATACAAAGGATTGTGATCAATGTAGATTATTTTCTCCTTCCATAGAACACAATTCTTCCATTGGCAACAATATTTCAAAATGGAATACATTTCTTTGTCATAGGTTGGCTACTTTCATACAACATCTGATAGTGTCTCACTATGATAGGCCATTGGATGCCCGTGTTGAGTGAGAAATGCACCCATGACATAGTCTGAAGCATCAGTCTCAATCTGAAAAGGCTAATGTAAATCGGGTAAGGAGAGAAATGAGGTTGATCAAAAGTGATTTTTCATATGATTGAATGATTGTTGTTGTGAATTTCTTCACACAATTTTTTCTTTGCCACCATCCTTGGTCACTTGGATGAGGGTCCATGCAATATGCGAGAATCCCAACAAAAACTTGCGATAGAATTTGGTAATTCCTAAGAAACTTCAAAACTCGGATAGTGTGGTTAGGGATAACCAATCATGAATGACTTGGATATTGGAAGGATCTGCATGCACACCATGCTCATCAACAATGTAGCCCAGTCAGTTGACCTTGTTCATGCTGAAGGAGAAATTTTCCAAGTTAGCATATAGTATGTGTTGCCACAGAGTGTGAAGGACCTGTTGAATATGTTGTAAGTGTTCCGATCAAATTTTACTGAAAATGAGGATATCATCCAAATTTACCACCACAAAAGAATTGGTTAAATGCCACAAGATATCTTCCATTATCCTCATGAAAGTTGTTGGGGAATTTTCCAAACCAAAGGACATGAATATCCATTTGAAAATAACTTCTTTGGACTTGAAAGTAGTATTCCATACATCGATCTATTATATTGGGACTTTGTGGTAACTGGAATTCAGGTCAATATTACTGAAGTTCTTAGATCCATTTAGCTAGTCAAGAAGGTCATCAATCAGGGGAATTTGGTACCAGTTCCTAACAATGATTTTGTTTAGGGCCCTGTAATCAATGCAGAGTCACTAGGTCTCATATTTATTCTGTAAAAATATAATTGGGGTTTCATTGGTCGAGGAGCTTGGTCGGATGAACAACTCTTGGATATGGCACTTTATTTCCTCATTTTATAGAAGAGAGTGGCGATAGACTAGCCCATTTCTTAGAGGTGCACCATAGGTTAGATCGATTGAATTCTTGACCTGGTAGTGCAAATCGATTGAATACTTGACCCGATAGGATAGAGGTACCCAAAAAACTGCCAAAATGGAAAATTGTTCTTTGTATCATTGGAATAGGTGGATGACAACCAATATCCACCTATATCATTTGCACCAGGTCCATTAAATTATTCCTTCATCTCCAACTCACTACTTTTACCTTACTGTTGTCCTTATCTTAAAAACAACATGACAAGCTTCTTCATACTACCCATGATTCTTTTGGCTTGATGAGGACGTATCAAAGAGATCTTGGCTTTGTCTTTATGTATATTTATGGCATATTATTTTCCTTCCTTTACTAGCCTATCATGGTTATATATTTTCCTAAAAATGGCATCCCTGATGTACAAGTATGGGCTTCCCAAGTTGACTCCACATACATCCAAATGAATCCCATATACAACCACTTCATCAAAAAAGTTTTGGTTGATGGAAAACTTGAATTTGTACAACTTGATTACTTTCAATTCCAAATCTTTCCTTACCCAACCTAGGGGGTATGGCTACATATGATCTTATGTTTTTAGCTCAAGCTTCTCAACCAATTGTGTAGAGATCAAGTTGGATTTTGAAATAGGATCAAAGAAACAATGTACCTTACTTTGCTTCATGTGGATTTTAACAAATAATAGTTCGTTCATATCCTTCTCCTCCTTGTGGCTATAAAACATAATGCCACCTCCTTTTTAATATTAGTGCTATTGATATTAACTTACAAGCTTAAGGTGTTTTCCACCATTTCCTCAACATCCACTGATAAAAAATCTCTCTTTTTATTCTTTTTGAAATGTTTGGGGTTCTTCTTAAGGTTCAATTTCCAACAGTCCTCCCTGTTGTGTCCCTTTCAATCAAAACCTTTGCATTTCTATGTGGAAGGAGCTGATTCTTGTGTTTTTACCACACTCCTCTTTTCATTCCACTTATTCTTGTTTTTCTTCTTTATTTATTTCTCTTGTGGATCTACTTACTTGTAGATGCTTTCTTTCTACTTTCACCTATCTAACTTGAGGTATTATTATTGAAAATTGGCCTCATCAATTGTATTTTGTCTAAATAGCATTGTTTTCACCAAATATGAGGTATAAATTCCTTAATGTACTTGATTAATATGTTTTTACTTTTGAGAGAGAATATCATATTAACACATGTACAATATACATATTATATTGTACATATTAATATATTGTACATATGTCTCTCTCCAAAGAAATTCCTTAAGAAATTATGATAACATTATAACACATGTACAATATACATAGTATACAATTAGCACAAAATTGGTACTTATCTTTTTATCAGAAGACCACTGATAGTGTGAATACCTTCCACTAGCTTCCCAACCTTAGACCACATTTCTCCAATCTATCAGCACTGGGTCACCCCTGAGTTGGGACTAAACTCCACCTAGGGAAAAGGAAATCCTAGGCTAGGTTGAGACTATGGAAAGCGACACAATGAAACATGATGGATTCCCTCCAAGGATCCTACTTACACCCACTGCTCACAAACTCTCATTCTGCACATGCTTGTCCCACCTCGACAATATACACCTTCACTCTTCCACAAACCATCAACTACTCCACTTCCCTTCCAGGACTTCAACAACATGCTAGATCAAGAATTCTCATAGCTCTGTAGCTTCGGCTAGACTCCCTCCAAGAGAAATCAATTCCCTAGTAACCTCTCTCACATGGAAAGCATTTCTCACAGGTCTGACAACCTTCTTCTTCAACCCATGGGCCTGACAACCTGCCTCTTCAAACCACATGCCTGACAACTTGATTCTTATGTTCAAATATTCAATCAACCAGGTAATTTCAATAGTAAAAATTGGGTAAGGAAAGGGATGACTCAACAATTTACATAGGTTCACGATAGAAAAAGGGTTCAACAATGGAGGAATTGGATGACTATGTCCCGCTCAGTACGTGAGGGAATGGGTGTGAAGGATGGCCAGAATCGAGAGTGAAATCATGAGGAAATATGGCAAGAATCATTATAAAGGTGAGATCCAATCCCCACGATGGAATTCCCGCACAAAAATTTGGATGTGTCCTGGGTGACAGTTGGCTCTCCAGGGGCTCATTCCTCTCCCTAAAGGAACTTATGATAACTGGGTTTATTTCCCAAACTTTAGTAATTTATGAAATACATTATAATATTCAATTGGGTTAATCCCTTAAGCTTAGCCTCTTTTTTCCTAGCCTCTCAGTCCCCTTCCATTTCCCTTCCTAGTGAATATTATTCCCCCATAAATCTTTCTTCATGGTCAGTCTGCACGTAATGATCTATTTTTACTAATGATCTGCATAATTTCATATACAAAATCAGACTCGCTAACCTTAGCATCCAGACTCTCCGACATAATAAACACATAATCCTTCCAACTTATAAATACTTTCCTCACCATCCTATAAACATCATTAAACATCATTACAATTCAGCTGGGACTCATCCTTGGGGTATTACAATCCCCTCCCCTTATTTATGCATTGTTCTCAGTGTAACTCATTTACATAACATCATCAAGATTTTCAAAATTATTCAAAACGATGTGGGTATTCTTTCCACATAGCATACTCATGCTCCCAAGTTGCGTCCTTAGGACCATACCAGGTCCATTGGACCTTTACAAGTCCTATAGCTCGATTCGAGAGCTATTTTATTTTCTGGTCCAAAAGGCATATAGGATGCACTTGCTCCACCTGAATCACATTCCAATAAATAACATAATTAGCATCAGGTATATATTTCTTAAGAAATGACACATGGAATAAATTATGTATAGACATAGATGTAGGAAATGAAATCATATAAGCTACTGGTCCAATCCTCTCTAAGGTTTTAAATGGCCCATAATATCTAGTTGCCAACTTGGAATACTATCCCAACTTCAAATAACTTCCGTTGGTCTTCACCTTCAAGGAAACATGATCACCCACTTTAAATTCCTTGTGAGTTTTGTTCTTGTCATCATAGCTTTTCTTCCTATCCTGGGAAGCTTTTAAATTCTGCTTAATCTTCTTTATTTTCTCTTCAATTTCTCTGAGCAACTCTGGCCCAACTACTAATATTTGTGTTGGGTTGTCCCATATTACTAGTGTGTTTCACTGTCTACCATAAAGTGCTTCTAATGGGCTCATATTCTATCATTCCTGATACCCATTGTTGTAGGAAAATTATACCAAGTGTAGATAATCTTCCCATTTAGATGGCTTGTCCATCACATACATCCTTAGCATATCCTCTATCACTTGGTTCACCCTCCATGTTTTCCCATCAGACTCGAGATGATAATACATGTTGAAGTTCATATTTGTTATGAACCCTTTTAATAACCCCTCAAGAACTTTGAGGTAAACTTTGGGTCTCTGTCAGAAAAAAATGTCTTGGGTATGCCATACAAGCATCCTACTTCCATCATATAAATATCAACAACGTTGGTTTCCTTGTGAGTAACCTTCATAGGAATGAAATTGGCATCTTTAGTAAGATTTCCCACCACCACCATGATAACATCATGTTGTTTTCTTTTTCTAGGAAATTTCATGATGAAATTCATTGTCACCACTTCCCACTTCCACTTAGGAATGGGAAATGGCTACAACAACCCAACTGGGTGTCTATGCTCAACCTTGACCTTTTGAAATTCCAAACATTTCGTTATGTACTCAACAATATCTCTCTTCATGCTTGGCCAATAATATTGGCTCTTGACTGTTGAAAGTATTTTTTGATATCCAGGGTGCCCAACATAAGGTACATTATGCATCTCTTTTAAAATCATACTCCTAAATTAAGGAGAATTGGGTACATAAATTTTGTTCATGTACAAGAGAATTCCATCAAATCCCAATTCATAATCTTCAACTCTCTACTGCATTTTACCTTGTTGTAATTTTGTTACCAATTCCATATACTGCAAATCAGCTTTTGCAGCCTCAGAAATTGTTCCTTTAAGATCAGTCTAATACATGCTAATGGTTGTAGCATGCATTTCATGCGCTCTCCTATTGATTACATCAACCACTTTGTTCTCCTTTCCTTTGATGTGTTTAATATCAAAGTCATACTCACAAGGGAATTCCAACCATTTGCTCTGCCTAGCATTCAATGTTGGTTGATCAAACAAATATTTCAGACCATTATGGTTTGTCCTCAGCTCAAACCTCTTTCCCATCAGGTTGTTCCTCTGCTTCTTCAAAGAGTTCACTATGGATGCGAACTCCAAATCATGAGTGGCATAGAGCATTTCATGCTCTTTCGATTTTTTGTATTCAAAACATATCACAAATCCATTTTGATTGATGAGTCCACCAAGTCCCTCTTTGCACGGATTTGTGCAAACCAAAAAATCTTCATCTGGATCAACAATCCTCAAAATTGGAGCACTGGTTAAGAGTTTCTTCAATTGCTGGAAGTTCTTTCCTCACTATGTTTTCCATTGGAACTTCACCCCCTTCCTTTGCAAGGAAGTGATTGGGTGAGAAATTCATGAAAACCCTGGAATGAATATTCTGTAGTATCTAGCTAGACCCATTAAGGATATGACATATGTCACATTCTTGGGTGTTTTCCACCCTTTATTGGAATCAATCTTTTCAGGGTCCACTGTTATCCCTTCTTTGGATATGATATGCCCCAAATAGTGAATTATGTTTTGATAAAATGAGCACTTGATCAATTTGGCATATAATTGGTGCTCCCTTAGCACTTGTAACACCATCCTCAAATGATGCTCATATTCTTCTTTTGACTTGGAATACACAAGGATGTCATACACAAATAGAATGACAAACTTGTATAAATATTCTTGGAAAACAACAATCATCAAACACATAAAAACAACTAGTGCATTTGATAACCCAAATGGAACCACTGTGAACTCATAATGACCATACCTTGTCCTGAAGGTGGTATTGATGATGTATTCATCTATGATCCTTACTTGATGATATAGTGACCTAAGATCAATCTTTGAGAATATACTTTCATCTTTTAACTGATCAAAGAGATCATCGATCCTTGGCAAAGGATACTTGTTCTTTATAGTCAGTTTGTTCAACTGTCTGAAATAGATGCACAATTTCAATGTCCCATATTTCTTCTTCACAAACAAGACTAGGGCACCCCAAGGTGACACACTTGGGTGTATATACCCCTTATTCAGAATCTCTTCAAGTTGCATTTTAAACTCCTTCATCTCTAGTGTACTCATTATGTAAAGAGTCTTTGATATTGGAGCTGCTCCGAGCATCAAATTTATAGAGAAATCAATATCTCTCTTTGGGGGTAGTCCTAGTATCTCCTTGAAAACATCCTCAAAATCTTTCAGGACTAAGTGATCCTCCATATTTGGCACCTTATGCTTAGGTTTTTCCTCCATATGCGCTGCAAATACTTGGCATCCCTTCTTGTAACATTTCTTCAGTTGCATTGTTGAGATCTCTTAGAAAGCAACTTCCCTAGGAATTCCTTGTACTGCTCTTAGGTTCCCTTCCTCATCCAGAAAACTAAATTCCTTGTTACGATAGTCTAAGACAACATGGTGTTAGTCCAACCAATCCATACCAATTAGACATTCATAAGAACCCAATGACAATATTTTCAAATATTCCTTGGTACTTAGCCCATTCATGTCCATTGGACATGATTTAACCAGCTCGACAAATTTTCTCTTCGTTCCTTTAGCCAGTTGTACCGGCCAAGATTTTGTCATGCTTTATTTTTGGAAAAAGAAATCTATCCACAACTTTAGGATCTATGTAACTATGACTAGCTCCTGAATCTATTAAAACAGTAAAGACATGGTTATTGATCATACCTTCAACTTCAATCATGTGTGATTGAAACTTAGCTTACTTGTTATCCAGGGATGCATAGATTCTATGTATACTTCTTCCCATGTCCTCCACTATTTTTTCTTTCTTTACATTGTGGACAACTCTCAGATTGTCATTTTTGTGAGGACGGTCTCTATACTCGTGGTCTCCTTTACATCCCTAAAATTGAATGGGTGCCTGCCTTGGCCTTTGCCCACTAGCCTTAGCCATTATGTGCTCTCTAAAATATGGTTGTCCTTGAGGATTGTTTCTGAAAAATGGAGGCTTGTTCCCTTTTTGCCTTTGTTCCTTCTTAAACTCTTTCTTGTCCTCCCAACCCTTCTAGAAAGTAGGCTTTCCTCTTTGCTGATTATATAAGCATTTTTCTCTTCTTATGGTTTCTTCTAGAGTCTTGGGATCATCATATTGGATTTTATCGCTAATGAAAGATGGCAACTGAGTCAGGTAACTCTGAATATTCACTGTTTCATCCTTGATGAAGGAGACATACTTCAAAAGCTCTAGAAATCTCCTTTCATATTCCTCAATGGTCATGTTTCCCAATTTGAGTTCAAATAAGTCTTTCGTATTTTTATCATAATACCTCTTCGTTAGGTATTTCTTCTCAAAATGCCTCTTGAATTCCTTCCAAGTAACATTTTTCTCTCTGAGGTGTTGTACTTGCACCAGCTGAGCCCACCACATGGATTCCTTTCCTTTAAGATGGTAGATAAACATCCTTCCTTATGCATGGGAATAATAATTATGTAATTGGAAATACTTCCTCATTCATAGAAGCCATGTTTCAAGATCCTCATCCTTTTTATGCTCTCCATCAAAATTAAGAGGTTTGATCTTATTCATTTCTCATTTCAACTCATTCACCCGAAACCTCCTATGCTTCCTGACAGGGGATGGACTTGAACTACTATTTGATCTCCTATGGGGATTATTTTTGGAGTGATGGTGATGTATGCTACAACTCCTTGATCTTCCTTTATTCTCAGGGGTCCCGTGCTTCCTGATTTGTTGGAGCCACTCTCCTTATCCAAATTATTTTCAATTCTTTCCATGCTCTGAATTAACTTTACACTGAAGTATTAATTATGCTCCTTTCCCTTCATAATCCTCTCATTAACATCCTTGTGGCTCTAGACATCTGTCTGCAATTTCCTGATGGTATCAACCATATTTATGTCTTCCTCCTTTCCTTCTCCATTCACATTGGAGTTGGTTCCTTTCAGACCCAACTGGACATTCAAACCTTTGATTTCATCCTATTGACTATACACTACCTATGTATACTCCATTACTTTACACTTTATGTTGAATCTGATCCGACAACTATTAATTCTGCAAAAATGTGCAGCCAACAGAATTTTGTTAGACTAATTGTTCTTAATAATTTCATGAAAACATGAACCATTATGATTCATTAATATATATCAGACTTATTTTCTTCCGATTTCCTGAGAAATTGATTGTTTAGATCCAATGTCCAGGTGAACAGTTATCTTTGACTATTCAATACCTTTCGAATGTCTTATTCCATGCTCAATACTAAGTTTTGAGCAGGAAGTTATGGATATTTGAATAATTTGTCCCTTTCATGTTCTTAAACAAAACTTCGGGCACTAGCCCCTTTCTTTCGGCCCCCAAATTCATGTGACAAGGGGTCGTGAAAAAGTGATAATCATTAGGAGCTTATCCTATGCTTCGGGCCTCCGGAGTTCAGGAACTTCGGGGCTTCAGAGGATATGCCTCCATTACTATACATTTTCCTCGAACGTTGATTCTCCGAATACTCGGAGGACGTACCAATAAATGGTCGTTATACCTTGTTTAGATCTACAGTGGCTAGGATCTTTGGGACTTCGTGATTCAACGATTTCCAAAGTAAATAAAAAAAAATATCATGGACCGTCGAATTGGCGAGCTTGTGAAGGATGGTGGATATATGGTCCACATTCTCTACTCAAATCTACGGTGGATAGAAGCTCTGGGAATCCAGGCTTCGATGGTTTCCAAAGAACTTCACTACCAATATATTGAAGTTTCAACCCACCGGAGATCCCCTCTCTTTCCTCCACATGTCATATATTTATCAATGATCGAGATTAACTACTACCCTACAGGAGTTCTCAACTCATAACAACTGCAACTCCTATCCTCCGAAGAAACATTCCTCTAGACTACTTAATATGGCACGACACGTCCTTTGTGATCAACGATCACGATTTACTCCTCTTCGGAGCTTCGGGGTCTTTATACTTAATAAATCTTGACCAAGTTCCTCTAGAGTGTTAAGTCTCCAGACTATAGGATCTAGCACCACATGGAAGAACACTAGAAAAAGACATGTGGCCCAATCTGAGGGGTGACACGTGTCAAGTTATAAATGGAAAATCAGTCTTTTGAAAGCTCAAAACACACTGACATGTATCATGCATATTGTGTGTCAATGTCAACCTAGGTGACATCATCCAACCACGTCACTTCGGAAGTTTGGAAATCCTGGACTCCGAGACTTCGGAGGTCCGGAAGTTCTTCCAACAACGTTTCTCTGAACATGGAACTCCCAAACTGCTTAACCTCCCGGGGCCCACATAGTACAACTCTCACCAATCAAAGTGGTGACACGTGGCCCCACTATTGAGTGACAGTGTCAAGTCCCAATTGGTCCTAAGGGCCTGTCAAAAGTACATAAACGAGTGACATGTGGCATACCTAGGTAGGTCCATGTCACCCTAGTTGATGTCATCATGCCATGTCATACGCGATGCTTCGGGACTTTAGGGATTTCCTATCTTTAGAACTTTCTCAAAACTGTCGAATGGGTCCATGTCACCCCTAGTGATGTCATCATGTCACATCATTTCGACAACCTAGGACCTCGACGATTTTTTTTCTGATTGGCACATTCAAAAAAATGTTGAACTACCAAACTGTCGAACTGTCGAACACTTCCACGTCACCCCCGATCATGTCATCATGTCCAATCACTTCGAAAACCTGTGACTTTGGAGATTCTTCTTATTGATACTTTTTGCAAAACTGTCAAAATATTGATTTCCGAATAGGTCCATGTCATCTTCAATGTTTCGAGACTTCGACAATTCGATATATCTCTAGTCATATGTTCACTTACAAAATTCTTGAACTACTAACAGTCGATGACTGCTTTCTGTTGTTTTGGGACTTCATTGATTTCAATGTTGAAAACCCCACAACCCCCAAACTGTCGAACTCTGAATATTTCTTAATATTTGTGCAACTTCTTCAAATATGATGGTTGTGGGGGATTTTTCTTCTTCCAAACATATCCAACAACCCAAATTTCACTTTGTATCCCAATACCACGTCTATTGTAGTTGTTAATCCCTAATATTGGCTCATTACCCCTTAATTGGGGCATAATAAATTAGTAATGTTATTTTATTTATGTTGGCTTTATTCCATTAGTTGTAATTATACCTCCAAGTCTCCTATATATACCAAGGAGACATTTTCATTTGGAATCATCTTGTACTTGAAAATTTAAGTGGGGTAAAAGGAGGTTGCCCCCTCAAAGAGGCTTATTATCTGAAATTATATATTTTTCAAGGCATTGAGTACCTTTTCTGAGGTATTTCTATGCTATATTGATATTTGGTTCTTAACATATGTTATCAGAGCTGAAGGTCTTGGGGTTTCACTGCTACATCTGAGACACTTTGGAATTTTCGCTATAACTTTTTTTCTACAACGTTTTAGAAGGAACGACTTGGAGGATATTTATCAGATGGATCAAGGTATGTTGGGTTAAAATTTCATCTCCCAAGGCATTACACTTTCGTAGATACATCCTGTACAAGATAGGGTTCTGGAATCATCCTGAACTGAGTCATTGTATAATTTTCGATATAAATTCTTTTTTGTAACGTTTCAGACCTTGAAATATGGAGGCTATTCACAGAAACTAGTAAGGTATCTGTGGTAAATAGTTCAGCTTCTATATCATCTTACATTTGTAGATATACCCTGTGGAATATAGGGTATCTGACTAGTCCTATTGACTAGTCTCAAGAAGGTGTTATAGGTAAAACAATCATAACTTATTCCTAGAGTATCCAAATTGAGTGTGACTAGTTTCATTTGATAGTGGACAGTCTGTAGTATTTCTGGTACGAGTTTTAGAATTTTATATCAATTATTTTGTGTGGGGAATGCTATACAAGTGAGATATCTTGGAAAGGACAAAAATCAGCAAGTTGTGGGGAAGTTACCATAAATTCCACTTGGCACATCCAATTTTGATCAGACCTATGGCATTGCAAAGAAGATATATCAGAGAACTACATAAAAGAAATTTTCATACCCAAAAGGGCCGAAACTTGAGAGATATAACAGAATAAAGATTGTCTAGCAGAACCACCTCAAAATCAAGGTTCAAAAGTGATACTTGGCCAACATGCCACCCAAAAAGGGAACTTCTACACCAAATAAGCCTCCAGACAATCCTACTTGGACTCTTGATGAAGGTGAAGAAATGCGTAGGGACATAAATGATTTACAAAAGAAGATAGTAACAAAATATGAAGTACAAGAGATGGAAGATAAGTTGGAGGCAAAGATGGATGGTTTAAAAGAGGATATCATGGAAGTATTGAAAAATTACGTAACAGAGAAGACACCTGAAAGTGAAAATGCATCCCATGAAATTAATGATGAGGACATGAGGAAGATGAATCAAGAATGGAGAAACTCCAACTTTGGGTTGAAGACCAACCACGTTCCTAAGATCAATATGAGGAAGTTTGATGGCAAGGACCCAATCACATGGATACTTCAGATGGAGAAATTCTTTGATATACATAATGTGCCACATACACAAAAGGTATGAATTGCTTCTTTATATTTAGAACCTAATCAATTTGTATGGTATCGATGGCCTTGTTCTCGCAAATCACTCGTCACTTGGACAATTTTCACGGAAGAAATGATAGCACACTATGAGTATACAAGGAGAAATACCTTCTTTAGCTAATTGATAAATCTTAAACAAAAGGGTTCAGTTACCGAGAACATTGAAAAATTCCAAAGATTGAATATAAAGGAAACCGATATTCCAGATGAGCACTTGATTGATGTATTCATAGGAACTTTAAAGGATAACATTCAACATGAGGTTCGCCTTTGGGAACCGAAATCATTAGAGAATGCATTTAAGGTGGCAAGAAATGTTGAAAGTAAAAATATGGCTATGGCTACTA
>ML780035.1:110136-143405 GCA_009831015.1 Picea engelmannii | reverse complement strand
CTTGGGAGGATCATGTGCGACATGTTGACAAGGTGCTACAACTACTAAAGGAGAAACAACTATATGCCAAACCATCCAAATGTTTCTTTGGAGTGAAGGAGATAGATTATTTGGGTCATATTGTATCTCATGAAGGTGTTAAGGTAGACCCTAACAAGATTAATACCATGAGAGACTGGACTATTCTCAAAACATTGAAGAATCTTAGAGGATTTTTGGGTTTGACAGGTTACTACCGCAAGTTTGTTCGAAACTATGGATGAATAACAACACCCTTAAAGGCACTAACTAAGAAGGATGCATTTTCATGGACTCTAGAGGAAACTAAAGGTTTTGAACAACTTAAAGAGGTGATGTGAAAAGCTCTTGTCTTGGCCACTCTAGACTTCACAAAAACCTTTATTGTGGAATGTGATGCCTCGAGAAATAGAATTGGTGCTATCCTAATGCAAGAAGGAAGGCCCCTGGCTTTTGAAAGTCGACCACTCAATGGAAAGGACTTACAAAAACCCATTTATGAGAAGGAAATGATGGAAGCACTACATGAATTGAAGAAATGGTGTCCTTACCTAATAGGTAGGCACTTCAAGGTCAAAATAGATCATGATAGTCTTAAATACTTCTTGTAACAAAGACTATCTTCAGAAGAACAACAAAAATGGGTAACCAAGATATTGGGTTATGATTTTGAAATCGTCTATAAAAAGGGGAAGAAAAATGTTTTGGCAGATGCACTCTCAAGAAAGGATGAATATGTTGAGGCCTTTATCTGTGTTATCTTGATCATCCAACCCAATTGGATAATAGAAGCAAGGGATGAATGGAATAATGACGAAAACGTGTGGACTCTCATTCAAAGGTTGCAGCAGGATTCCAGTGCATCAGATACATTTACATGGAAAAATTATTCACTATGGTACAAACATTGCTTATATTTATGTAAGAACATCCAACTCAAATAAAAGGTACTATTGGAATTGCACACCTCTCCAGTAGGAGGGCACTTGGGTTTTTTGAAAACCTACCATAGAGTCTAGAAGGATTTTTTTTGGGATGGCCTTAAAATTGATGTTCAAAGGTTTGTGGCAGAATGTTTGGTTTTCCAACAAAATAAGTTGGAAACAATTAAGACCCCAGGTCTTTTACAACCATTAGCCATCCCAATTCAACATTGGGAGGAGGTTTCCATGGATTCTATCACAGGGTTACCAAAGTCTGAAGGAAAGAGTGTCATCATGGTGATTGTTGATAGACTGACCAAGTACGCATGCTTTTGTGCACTCTCTCATCCCTTCAAAGCTAGTACAATTTCCACTGCATTCATGGAGACAATTCAAAAGCTACATAGAAGCCCAAAGATTATTGTAAGTGACAGAGATCCCATCTTCACTGGAAATTTTTGGACATAATTATTTTCTTGTTTGGGTACTCAATTGGCTCATAGCTCATCCTATCATCCTCAATCTGATGGACAAACCAAGATAGTGAAAAAATGTCTGGAAGGCTACCTTCGTTGCTCTGTCTCTGATAAAGAAACACAATGGTTCAAATTGTTACCCTTGGCAGAATGGTGGTATAACACTTCCTTTCATATTGCAACAAAAATGACGCCATTTATGGCACTTTATGGATACCACCCTCTCAACAAAAATGATGCCATTTATGGAACTTTATGGATACCACCCTCCTTCCATCACTTCTTCTCTAAAATAAAAATCTAAGGTTCAAGCAGTGGAATATCACATCAAGAATCAACAACAATTTCACCAAATCTTAAAGGAAAACCTCACCATGGCACAAAATTGCATGAAACAACAAGCAAATCAACATCGCAATGAAAGAAGTTTTGAAGTAGGGGATTGGGTGTTTTTAAGACTACAAACATACAAACAGATTTCCCTCAAGCAAGCCAAGAAGGATAATAAATTATCACCAAAGTACTATGGCCCTTATAAGGTGTTGCAAACGATTGGTACTATGGCATACAAATTGGATTTTCCTGCATCTTCACGAGTACACCCAGTTTTCCATGTTTCATGCTTAAAGAAGGTTATAGGTGACAAGAGCCCAATTCAAACTATATTTCCAAAACTTGACGAGGAAGGAAAAATCATTTTGGAGCCTGAAGGGATCACTGACACAAGAATTCACCAACTGAGGAATAGATCCATTTCATAGTATCTCATTAAATGGAGGAAACTATCGGTTGAAGATTCCACTTGGTAAGATGAGTCTTTTATACAGAAGCATCCAGAGTTACTCAAGCATTGCGGACAACACTTGTCTCAAGGGGAGGGGCATGCTAATCCCTAATATTGGCTCATTACCCCTTAATTGGGGCATATTACATTAGTAATTTTATTTTATTTATGTTAGCTTTATTCCATTAGTTGTAATTATACCTCCTAGTCTCCTATATATACCAAGGATACATTTTCATTTGGAATCATATTGTACTTGAACATTTAAGTGGGGTAAAAGGAGGTTGCCCCCTCGAAGAGGCTTATTATCTGAAATTATATCTTTTTCAAGGCGTTGAGTAATTTTCCGAGGTTTTTCTATGCTATATTGATATTTGGTTCTTAACAGTGGTTTATCAAACTGCTATACCTCTTGAGCTTCTGAACACAGCCAATGTGTTCCTCCAGCGCCCTCTTCGCACTCAGTACATCAAATCCATGTGGAATTTTTACTTCAAATTCCACATTTGTGGCCCATCCAAGTTTAGTATTGAAACCATGGGCTCTAATACCATATTCTAACGTCCCCTAGCCACCCTTGTCGGGGACATCACCCCTTCTTCAAAACCAAACTGTTCTCAAACCAATTGTAACACACCCCAGTATTAAGCCACTAGGGTATGCATGCTCTGTTTGAACTCATAAACGTATATGTATGTATCTAATGCAATTTAAATAGACATAAACATTATTCTCATACACATATTCATGCGGAAGCGACAATAAACATATACATGCAAAATATACAGGAAATTCTGATAACATTCTAACACATGTACAATATACACAACATACAATTAACACATGATTAGTACTTATATTTTTATGATAAGACCATTGACTGCATGAAAACCTTCCATGAACGTCCCAACCTTAGACCACGTTTCTCCAAGCTATCAACAGTGGGTCACCCCCGAGGTGGGACTAAACTACACCCAGGGTAAAGGAAATCCTAGGATAGGCTGAGACTATGGAAAGTTGCATAATGAAACATGAAGGATTCCCTCCAAGGATCCTTCTTACACCCACTTCTCATAGACTCTCATTATCCACATGCATGTCCCACCCTAGGAATATACAACTTCATTGTTCCACAGTCCATCAATTGCTCCACTTCCCTTCTAGGGATTCAACAACAGGCCAAATCAAGAATTCTCAGAGATTTATGGCTGCTACTGGACTCCTTTAAGGAGAAATCACTTCCCCATCGATCTCTCTCAGTTGGAGAGAGTTTCTTAGAGGCCTGACAACCTGCTTCTTAAATACACGAGCCTGGAAACCTGCCTCTTCAAACCATAGGCTTGACAACCTGATTATTATGTTCAAATATTCAATCAACCAGGTAAATGCAGTAATGAAAATCGGGTAAGGAAAGGGACGAATCAACAATTTACATAGGTTCACAATGGAAAAGAGTTCGACAATGGAATAATTGGATGACTACATCCCACTCAGTGCGTGAGTGAATGGGTGCAAAGGATGTCCATAATCGAGAGTGAACTCATGAGGAAATATGGAAAGAATAATCAAAATGGTGAGAGATAACTCCCACAATGATGAAATTCCCCCACATAAATTTTCATGCATCTTGGATGACACTTGGCTATCCAGGAGCTCATTCCTCTCCACTTGGAGTTTATCTCCTCTCCCTAAAGTAACTTAGGATAATTGGGTTTATTTCCCAAACTTTAGTAATTTAGGAAATAAGATTATAATATTCGATTGGGTTAAGCCCTCAATATTAGCCCCTTTTTTCCTAGCCTCTCATCCCCCTTCCCTTTCCTTTCCTAGTGGAGGTTAGTCCCCCATAACTCTTTGATCCAGGGGATCAAAATATGATCAAAAATAAAATTTATCAGAATTTATTCAAAATAGACTCGTGTGTAGGCCTCGTCCTCACAATCCCAACACAACTTGAATGGGTTCAAATGGACGTTGTATGTGAGAGATATCACGTTCTGTCCTCTTTGAAACACATGTAAAAAATTTCTAACTGTACAGTTTGTACATTCCATACAATGCTGACGTGGAATTTCCATACTGGTGACGCAATAGGTTCATAATGTTGACATGGCAGGTTTGTATTGTTGACGTGGCAGGGTCGTATTTCCAATGTGGCAGGGTCGTATTTCCAATGTGGCAGGTCCATATTGCTGACATTTCATGGTACCGTACAAGACACGTGGCAGGTGTTGAGTTGTCAAATGCTGAGTTGTCATAGGTTGATGTGGAATGTACGTGGGCCAATGTTATGGTTCCACATGGCCCAGACATGGGATTCCATGTGGCACCCCTTCATAGAGTACAAGGTTTGTTGGAATCCATGGGGGTTGACCCTGGGACCTCCGATAGTGATAGTGGTTTGGCAAGGGTCGGGCTACTAGCTTGCCCACAATTGTTAATTAAAATTTTAGTCTAAAAGAAACATTTGAATTGGTTCAAACGTTCATGTGGGCGGAGAAAGGATCAGGGCTTAGCCCATCCATGGTTACATTCCTTTCCATATGACAACAATATTGTCCAACAACTTTTGCATGGATTTCAACAATTAAATCCAATGGTCAAGCCACATCGGGATCCAATGGCTAGCCCACAGACGCACATTCGAAGGGTTTCCAAGAGATCCAGTTTAGATGTTAGGATGTGGCCACATGACACCCATGCAACTAACACCTCCATCCTTCTAGGCTCTTATGCCTCTAACAGTGTGACACAATGCCTGATTTTCTAGGGATGCACGTGGGTGCTGAGTTTAGGCACGATAAATTTTCAGAAGCTAGGTTCAGTCATTCCGGGTGTGTTTTTGCAAGAAGAGACAACAAAGAATTGGGAGAAACTTCCAGGGAGTGATTTCAACTCAGTTTTTGGCCAAACCAAGTGCAGGAAGAGCCCAACTAGGAGTTTTTGGACGTTCTGGAGCCATTGAAGCCATCCATTTCTCATTCTGAGAATTGTAAAGCATTGATTTTGACACTTTGAGAATTAATGAAAATTATCCATTGGAAGATGCACCAGAAGATGTAGCCCAAGAGAGGGGTGAACTCCTTTATCATTTTGTTGTGTTAATGTGTGTATTTTGATGGTTGTTTATGAATTTTTATGTTTCTCATGATTAAGTAAAAAAACTTATTAATATTTATGTGTTTGTAGCTTGATCCTATTACCCTATTACAAATTTCACTTGCAATTTTAAAGAGACTCAAGTCTTTGATTTTCATATCAAGTTGGTATCAGAGCATATGTTTCTAAAGATTTGATTATTTGAAAGTGTTTGTTTTATGATTCTTACAAGGTTTAAGCTCACAAGAGGAGAAGGTCAACTTGTAGAGCCAAGTTCTCAACTTTCAAGAAGGAGAACTAAACAATCACCTCAAGCTTCAAGGAGATATTCACCAAGTATGTCTCATGAGGAGATTCATGAAACTCTTACTTCATAAGATGAAACTTTCATAAAATATTTCTAAGATATGACATAGATGGTGAAATTTTTATTTGAAGAAAGAAATGCAAGGTTGCAAGGTGAATGCTCAAACCCTCCAAAGGGTAATGGATATAGTGGTGATAAAACTCCAAAAGGAAATGGAGGGAATGGTAATACTCCATCTCCTTCATTTCCATCTTCCACCTCTTCTACCATTTCACAACCACCTCCAAATTCTCCAAAAGAACATGGTAAAATTCCTCTACAAAACTCCTTTTCTTAAGCTTGATATTAAGTTTGAATTTCCTATGTACAATGGAGAGGTAAATGCTGAGAAATTGGATAACTGGATTCGTCATATTGAAGTGTATTATAGGATACAAAGAATCAAATATGATGAAACTAAGATTCATCTTTCTTCTCTTATGTTGGAAAGTGGAACACTCATTTGGTGGGAATCCAAAACTCAAGAGGACATGAAGAAACATGGTAAAGTTTTATCCTCTTGGAATGATTTTATTGTTTCACTTAAAAGACAATTTTATCCATTAGCATACATGCAAAAAGTTGTTATGGATTGGAAAAACTTTAGACAAGCTAAAGGGAAAAGTGTTCAAATCTACACTCAATAATTTAGAAGAAGAGTTTTGATTTTGGGTATAGATTTATCTTCTCAAGAAACTTTACTCAAATATATTGGAAAATTTCATAGCTAATTTAGGCACACAATACTTATTTTTAACCCTAAAATTCTAGATGAAGTTTTTGTACATGCAACTCATTTGGAAGCAAAAGGGAGGAATGAACCTCAATAGGCAAGGAAGAATCGTTTTGTTAAAGGAGACAAAGGAAAGAAGTTCAATGGAAATGGAAGAAATAATGCTTCAGTCAAGAAAGAGGGAGAGAAACTCACATGTAAACATTGTTCAAAGGATGGCCATAATGAAGACCATTGTTGGAAACTTCATACTGAAAAGAGACCCAAAAAGTTCAGCCATAAGGGGAAACCAAAGACTATTGCAACTACACACCATGATTTAGGTTCCGATTCAGGTGATGAAACAATGATTACAGCCATGGATTTTCAACGTAATGATTCTATTGCAAGTACTAGTTCTTCCAATAGTAGTAGCCTCAATGAAAATCAACATGAAAAAGAAATAATAGAGATTTTCCACATAAGGGTTATTTCAAAGCATACCAATATAGATACTCTTTTTTATACTGGATATCAAGCAAACCTCATATTTCAAGACATTGACAAGAAACAAAAATTGGAAACTACCCCACATCCTAAACCATACCCTCTAGGATGGATATGTGACAATGCCAAATTGCATGTGACAAGAAGGTGTAAACTTAGATTTTCCATCATTGCAAACTTTATAAATGAGGTAGCGGTTGATGTTATTCCATTGGATATATGTGGTATTATGTTGGGAATCCCATAATTATATGATAGGAGAGTCATATTTCATTGTCATGAGAACAAGTATCACTTCTTTAAAAATGGAGTTGAGTACATTGTTAGAGAACATACAAAGAAGTGGAATTTGTCACTTGTAAATTCTAGACAAATGAAAAGATTAGTCAATGCTAGTAAGAATTGTGTCCTCTTGATGATCAAACCCAAAGACAATCTTGAAAAATAAGCTTTCCAAGGTTGTGATGCAAAGTTGAAATCTGATTTATATAAGGTTGTTAACCAATATGATGAGATGTTTCAAGAACCAAAATTATTTCCTCCAAAAAGGGCTATCCAACTTGAGATATAATTGTAGCAAAATTGTCCCCTTCCAAACATTAGTATTTATAGGATGTCAGTCATAGAGAATATTGAAATTAAAAAACAAATCCAAGAGTTTATTGACAAAGGGGTCATCATTCAAAGCACATCGCCATGTGGTTCACCAACTGTTTTAGTGCCAAAGAAAGATGGTGCATGGCGCATGTGTGTAGATTTCAGGTCCTTGAACAAGATTACGGTAAAGAATCATTATCCTCTTCCTAGAATTTATGATTTGCTTGATCAATTGAAAGATGCTAAGTATTTTACTATGTTGGATTTGAGAAGTGGATATCATCAGATTAGGATTGCTGAAGAAGACACTTGGAAGGCAACTTTCAAAACAAAGAAAGGTTTTTCTGAGTGGATGGTAATGCCATTTGGACTTTTTAATGCTCCTACTACATTCATGAGTGTCATGAATGATGTTTTAAGGCCTTTTCTTGATGATTGTGTGATTGTCTACTTGGATGACATTTTGATCTTTAGAAAATATTTTGAAGAACATGTTATGCATGTAAAGCAAGTTTTGGATGTCTTAAAGAAATAAAATTTGATTTTGAATATGTATAAATGTGTGTTTTAAAATCCCTCACTTATTTACTTGGGTTATATTGTTGGAGGAGGAGAACTGAAAATTGATCCTTCCAAGGTCAAAGTCATTTTGGATTGGCCCAAGCCCAACAATGTGATAGAGGTAAGAATATTTTTGAGAGAAACCAAATATTAGAGAAATTTTATTACTAACTTCTCTTCAATTGCAACTCCATTACATGCAGTGACAAGCATCAAGAAATTTTTCCAATGGGGAGGAAAGCAACAAAAATAATTTTATGCATTGAAGGAGAAGATTAGTTCATCTCCATTTCTTGCACTTCCTAACTTGAGACAGACATTTGAGATCCAAACAGATGCAAGCAATTATGCAATGGAAGTAGTCTTGTTACAACATGGTAAGCCCATTTTTTTTCATTTTGAAACTTTTAATGGTGCTATGATTAAATATCCTACTTATGATAAGGATTTGTATGCATTGGTGCAAAGTATGAAAAAATGGAAACATTATTTGTTGGGAAAATAAAATATCATTCACATAAATCATCAACCATTGCAATACTTGCAATCACAAATAAAGTTGCAGCAAGAAAGGCACTTCAGATAGATGGGTCTTCTACAACAATTCCTCTTGGTTATAAGGGATAAGAAATGAAATTATAACAAAGTTGTCGATATGCTTTCTAGGCCTATCATTAGTGCTTAAGTCATTCTTAAGCATAATTCTACTATGCATGAGAGCTATGTTGAACAATATGCTTTAGATGTTGATTTCAAAGAGGTTTATGCAACTTTGTGTCATTCTAACCAAGTTGAGGAATTGGATTACCATGTGCATGATAATATTTTGTATCTTGGCAAGCTATGTATTCCACATGGTGAAAGATTCAACATCATAAGGGAAGATCATTTTTCTCTTATTGTTGGGCACTTTGGTGTAGGCAAGATAATGGCTAATTTTCAAAGGTATTGTTATTGGCCTAAAATGAATGAAAGTGTTTCAATATATGAAAGTGGATGTTCTTTATGTGCTAAAAGAAAGCCTAGCACTAGATACTTGGCTTTCTATACTCCACTTTTGGTTCCTTCTCATCCTTGGGAAAGAATTCCCATGGACTTTGTAGGAGATCTACCTATGTCTAAAAAGAATCATGATTATCTTTATGTTATGGTTGACCATTTCAGAAAAATGTGTATTTTGATGCCTTGTAAGAAGCAGGTTACAGCTGAGAAAAGGGAACAAATGTTCTTTCAACATGTTTGGGTACATTTTGGATTTCCTAAATCCATTATTTCTGATCGATATTCTCAAGTTATTGGGAACTTTTGGTCAAGTTTATGGGCACTCATGGACACCAAGATGAAAAAGAGCACAACTTTTTATCCACAAACCGATGGTCAAACAAAAGTGGTTAATAGAATAGTAGTGCATCTTCTTCGTGGTTATTGTAGCAAGTATCCTAAGATTTGGGATGAGAACCAACACTACATTCAACATTCTTACAACCACGCTAAGCACTCTTCGACTCTAACATCTCCATTTGAGGTGTGTTTTCGTTATTTTCCAAAATGTCCTTTAGATTTTTTCTTTGGGAAAGATATTGCAATTGATGGTCAATATGACATTGATAGAGAAGATAAGTTCATTGAACAATTCAATTAGTGCATCAAATGGTACAAGAACAGTTGGAAAAGAGCCAAGTCAAGTATAAGACAAGACATGACAAGCATTGTGTTGATCGCAGTTTCCAAGTTGGAGATGAAGTTTGGATTTACATTAGCAAAGAGAGGCTTCAAGGAGAAGGTAAAAAACTGAAACCAATTAGATATGGACCTTTCAAGATTCTTGAAAAGATTGGTAACAATGCCTTCCATTTGGATTTTCCTCCTTATATGAATATGTATGCAGTTGTCAATGTTGAGAATTTGAGATTGTATCAGCTTCCTTTGAATGATGATCAAGGAGAGCATGTTCAGATTCCTTCCATAGATAATTTCTCGCTAGAATACCTTTCATAAATCCATGAAGATACAATCCTTTACGGGAGGATGAGAACTTCAAAATGAGGGAATGTGGAATACCTTTGAGTTGGTCTTAATGTCACAAATCCAAGCAAGGACAAATGTATTGAGGTTAAAAAGGTGAGGGAGTTGTACCCTCATCTTCAAATATACTGAAAGTAGTATTTTGGAGGTCCAAAAGATTCCCAATGGGGAGGAGTGATCCAGGGGATCAAACTATGATAAAAAACCAAAGTTCTCATAATTTCTTTAAAACAGACTTGTGCGTAGATCTCATTCTCATGATACCAATGCAACTTGAACGGGTTTAAACCGACATCGTATGCGAGAGATATCATGTTCTTTCCACTTTGTTAAACAAGCAAACTTTTGCTAACTACACAGTCCGTACAGTGTTGATGTGGTAGGTCCATACTGCTAACATGGTAGTTTCATAGTGTTGACATGGTAGGTCTGCAATGCTAACATGGCAGGGTCGTACTACTGACATGGTAGGTATGTACAACTAACATGGAATGGTACCATAAATGACATGTGGCAGGTCTTAAGTTGTCAGATGTTGAGTTGTCATAGCTAGACGTGGCATGTACATGGGCCAATGTTATGATGCCACATGGCCCAAACATGGGATGCCACATGGCACCCCTTTGTAGTGTTAAAGGTTTGTTGGAATCCATGGGGGTCGAACCCAGGACCTCCGACAATGGCAGTGGTTTGGAAAGGGTTGGGCTACCAACCCGCCTACAATTGTTACTTAACCTTTTAGTCTAAAAGAAAGAATTGAATTGGTTCAAATGTTCATGCGGGAGGAGAAAGGGCTGGGTATTAGCCCAAGCCTAGTCACATTCATTTCCATATGACAACAACACTATCCAAATTTTTTTGCAGAAGTTCAATAATTAAATACAATGGTAAAGCCACATCGAGATCCAATGGCTATCCCACAGACGCACATTCCAAGAGTTTCCAAGAGATATGGTTTAGGCATTGGGACGTGGCCACATGGAACCCATGCCTCTAACATTGTGAAGAAATTCTTGATTTTGCGGAGATGCATGTCGGCTCTGGGTTTAGGCACGTGAAATGCCCAGAAGCTAGGTTCAATTATTCAGGGCGCATTTTGGCGAGTATAACAAAGAATTGGGAGAAACTTCTAGGGAATGATTCCAACTCAATTTTTGGCCAAACCAGGTCTAGGAAGAGCCCAACTAAGGATTATTGGATGTTCTAGAGCCATTGAAGCCATCCATTTCTCATTTTGAGCATTGTAAAGCATTGATTTTGAAACTTTGAGCATTAATGAAAATGATCCATTAGAAGATGGATCAGGAGATGTAGCCCAAGAGAGGGGTGAACTCATTTATCATTTTGTTGTGTTGATATGTGTATTTTGATGGTTATTTATGACTATCTATGTTGTTCATGATTAAGTAAAAAAACTCATTAATCTTTATGGTTTTGTAACTTGATTCTATTACACAAGAACATACAAATTTCACCTGCAATTTTAAAGAGACTCAAGCCTTTCGTTTTGAGAACACTCTTTCTTTGTGGTTGGTTTACACACAATGATGTATTTATATAAGTGATCTACATAATTACATACACAAAATCAGACTGACTGGCCTTAGCATCCAGGGTCTCCAGCCTAATAAACAGATAAGCCTTCCATCTTATAAATATGTGGCTCACCAGCCTATAAACATCATTAAACATCATTATAGTTCAACAGGGGCTTGACCTTGGGGTATCAAATCTACATTCTCCCATATATGGCTTAGTATTACACTCTGTTGTTGGATTATTTTCTTGTTTTTTGGGGTCTTCATGACAAGCCTCTTTTGATGTTGTTTCTTTTCACTTCATTTCCAATAGATGTGACACCATCAATGTCAATGTATAAAAACTCTTCACAAGTCAATCCAGATAGACTCCAGGACCTTCCTCATCTTATCCATGATGTTCTCATGCAATTCTTGGTGCTCTAATTTCCTCTAGCCCTAGAAAAATGCTTTTCTACTTCTTTTATAGTCACTACGGGTACTTACCATATAGGTACCACTAAGTTCATTGGAACTAGTTCTCTAATACCATTTCATCTATAAACGAAATCCTTATATCCTATTCATTTCATGAACATTATATCTTCTAAATCAAACAAGATACAATTCTCTTTCATACATCATAAATCTATACCTTTCCTTAGCACTCACAATTTATGAAGCAATCACTTTATTTCCTTAAAAGGTCAATATATATATATATATATATATATATATATAACAATACCCCAACCATTGTGCAAGAGAAACCCTGGTCTACCATCATTAAAAAGATACCAAGAATAATTATTTTGATTATATCTCCCATGAAAAGAAATAAAGAGAAGGTACCAATAATTAACTCACCCAACCAATGGTCAAGTCAACTAGCCAATAAACTTATTGACCACCTAATGGATGAGTCAACCAGAGTGTAAAAAATTAAATCAATCAATGACGATTCGACTGAGGAATAAACAAGTAGACTAGAAATTATTATTTCAACCAACTAAGTCAACTAGGAAATGGAAAGTCGAGTAGCATATCTAGTTGACCAAAGAAGAGGAATCAACTAGGTAGAAGCCAAATCGGCTAGGGCGAAATTCTAGTTGACTAGCAAGTGAAGCCGACTAAATAAAAAAGGGAAAGGTAGTTTTAGTGGAATGAGTCAACCAACAATGAATAAAAATCGTAAACAAATGAATTAAGATGACCAATAATGAATAAAAACATTTAGAGGGAAAATTGGGTAACCAACGATGAAGAAACAAACTATATATGTCTCATGGGTAAAGAATAATGTTTTAGTAGCACTAGAATGCATAATATGGTCTATATATGACATATGGGAAAAGGGAAAATTCCCTAAAATGGTGAAAATGCAATATATATCTTGTGGACAAAGTGTGGACACCAGATAGCAATAAATTTGACATTGTGAGCGAGAGAAATTTCTCCAACTACTCTTAAAAACTAAACTATAAACTTGCAAGTAAATCACAAGAACTCTGGATTGGGAAAGGTTGATTTCACATCTTTGGAATCACTCAATGATGGATAAAAGGGAGATATTGAGAAGGTTTTTCTCCATCAAATCATTTTATTATGTAGACAAACCTCCCACATAAGAAGATACTGAATAATTAGCACATTAACTACTCAACAAATATAATCCATATACATAGTAGCCATTAGAATGCAACTATCGATTTAATAAACCACCAAATCAACTAACACAACATCATACTCAAAAAATGAAAAAAAAACATGCACACATTGAGACATGGTTTACCCTAGAAACTGAAACTGGAAAACCAAAATTTAGTTGGCTTCAAACAAGATCTTTAGTATGTAGTAATTGACAAGTTGTAGGGTATCTATCTCATCTCTATTCTCCTTGGTGAAATCAAGGCAAATTCCTACTTTGTTCAAAACAAAAGAACCCCTCTTCTCTTGTGGGTAAATGGGATATAAGAGACTAGCTAAAATAGGGGATAGATGGAAGGTTGTGCATATCTAACCCTTCAACTTATTCCCAACTTGTTATCTCCCTTCTCTTTCTTTTGTATTTTATACCATGGGAAAAAGGTCTCATGAAATTATTATACTATTATGTTTTCTTAATACATGGATTTTTTTTCTTTTTCCTTTAGAACGATAATATATTTCCCAACGTGACATCTCATGTTTGAGTTAAGACTAGAATGAATACAAGGGTGGAAATCAATCATCATGGAGTGGGGATCTTCACACCAACAATCTGATCTCCTTCATCATCGATAGCCTTGGACATTATCTTTGTTGATCATCCTAGAGCCTATATCGATAGCCAATTGTTCTTGTTCATATCTAATTTGGATCATGGTTTGATTATGTATTGTTGTCTCAATGATTACAAATATTTCCAACCTTTATCCACTAGGAATGTATGGTTGTAGGTAGATAAATAAGTAACATAAGTGATACAATGAAGTGGCGTGACAAAATTTTAGAAGATGATCCAATTCCCTCAACAAAATAGTTTTACTCAAAATTGAATGGAATGCCCCCTATACTAATTACAATCATAATGGTGAGATACACAAAAGGAAATATAAATAGTAAATGATAGTATATCATAGGGGTGTACTACAAGTTCTAATTATTTTTTGAGCATCTATAAGAGTAACTATAGGTTGTATTTGTTATACTTGTGTCAAGCATAAACATAAATAATTAGATATCAGATATCAAAAACTACCTCTCATTACATATGTTGAAACATTTATTTTTTCTAATGTTTAGACTTAAATAGGTTTATTTCTTGTTAAATAAAGACAAACGTACACTTGGATATCACCATTGATGAGGTCTTCCAATTGATACAATGATCCTAATTTCTTGAAAATTATGGATCCGCCCACTAGTTAAAGGGTCAAATCGCTAAAAACAGTCTTCAAAATATCGGGTTTCGGGGTTTCACGGACCTAACAGTCCAACATATAAAGAGTCTCAATGTCCCGACATGTGAAATCATGAAACTACGATAATTTTTAAGCCATGTTAATTAAGGCGGTAAAAACAATTAGTACTAACTAATCACATCATGACTTTGTGATTCAGGGATCCTGCCTCGAGCGACCACCAAAATTTTGATATACAAAATTGCGAAACTAGCTTAAAATTCAACCGGGTTAATTAAACGATTAATAATGATTAATGATAATTAAATCATATCGCAGTTTCTCGTTTCGAGAATCCTGTCTTGAATGACAACTTGAAATCCCTATACCCGAAGTCACAAAACCCTTAACTAATCATAATTAATTAAAAGATTAAACACAATTAATATTAATTGATCAAATCACGATCTTGTGATTCGGGGATCATAACTTGAAACGAAATAAGATCGCCTGGGACTCCAAACCCTAAAATAGATTAAGGTTAAACATGATTAATTAAGAAGATAGAGCTTGATTTATTAACACCTTAAACAGTCTTATCTCCTGTAAATTTTACGTTGGTTTGAAATTCGGGTAAATTCAAATGATCTCTATGTTTTTCCCAGATCATGAAATATCGACCATTAATGACATTAATAACTAATTTAGGGAAATGATTTCAAATAATATACTTATTTATCGCCCAAAGATTTTGAGTAAAGGAATTAAACGCATTCTCAGAAAAGGTCTACGCAGATTGATACGCTTAAGGCAAAGAAGATTTTTTCATTTTATGAATTACATTCTCATTTTCACATAGCTTACGTAACGAGATACTCAATCTTGTGTGTTTTTTGTGACAAATAGAAAGTTTTCTTTTTAGAATTGCTATCATGCTGACATGAAAAGAAGCCAAAGTGACTAATGAGGGTTCAAGCCAGAGTTCAAAGTTTATCTCTGATACCTCACCCAGAAGTATAAACAAAGTTAAAACCTGGACGAACGTATTCAACATCCTGCAGTACGAGCTGATAAACTGCCCTGATGATTCGAGAGACAACAAAAAAGAAGACTTATCTATCAAATAAAAAACTATTTCTCAGGCAGAGATGCATAAGGTAGCAACAAGGCCAATTCTTTTCCCCTATAGTGACATGATTAAATGGGCACTAGATCATGTGGATATCCCAACTAGAATTATTTTCAATTCTTAGAAGGTGGTTGTTGGGTCATTTTGGCCGGAACACATACAGGTGATGTATAAGTTGTCTATGAAATCAACCTTCACTTGCAATACCAATTTTCTAGATAATTTCAGCAAGAAGGAGTGTGATCAATATGGGAAAATATTTCGGATTTGATCAAGGATTAGTGCTCACACCCAGAAAAGTTCAGAGATGATTCTCACAACATATACTCAATATCATCATTGCAACCACATTTCATGTATATAGCCATGATGATGTGCAGACTTTATGGAAAAGAGAACACAACCGGATTCTTTCTACCATGGGCACCCATTATACACACAGTGGTAGAAGGTTATTCTTTCGACTGGGCCAAGATATTGTCGGATAGTGTGGCTAGTGAAATTACATAATACCAGGCAAAGAAATCCAAGGGGAAATCAACTTCATTTTTTATATCATATTATATTATGGACACCATTTGTTTCATGATGCATTTCCCGTTGATGGGATGGAGCTCGACTCCAGATAACACAGAATTAATTCATATTTATCATTAAAAACTTGGGGAAGACAAGGAGAAAGATTTATTTTATGAAATCCGTAATTGGTAGCAGTGTCGATGCACATTGTTATTTTTTTTCACCCACCTCCTATAATTTCAGATACGGTTGTGGATAACCTATATAAAGTGGCAGACTGGTATATTGATGAGCACTTCTCCTACATTAGAGTGTTCAGTTTTTCATTTCCCCCATACGCTTTAAAAAAAAATTACCAGACCGACTGGTGTGACATGAGGTCACACGACAAACTCTAATCAGAGGGATTAGCAAAGAAATTAAAGCCGTGCAGAAAAAGGTATGGCCATCTTTTCCCTTACAGATTGGTGTATTTTCTTTATTGGATTCTGGCCATTCCAGAGTGGAAGCTGGGACATTAGAAGAAATAAAGTTGGTTAGCATTGAATTTAAGAAGCACGAGCCATAGAAGCTTGTGGGTAACCATATGGCTAGTTGCAATCCTAAAAAGTATGAACATGAAGAATCCCCTCAGGACAAAGTGTTTTGAGGGGTGAGATCTTACCAAGAAGTTCTGAGCCGAGTTCGAGCCCTATCACCTCATAAAATGGTTGATTTTTGAAACTTCCAAAAACACCGAAGAAGTGGTCTTTCGAAAGTATTATAAGGGGAAAACTCGATGTCTCCTTCTACACAACAAACAGAGAGCCATAATCAAGAAGTTGAAAGCTCTAGCAAACAAGAAGCCTCGGAAGACTCAGAGAAGTCTGAGATATCGACTCAGAAAAAGGATATCCCGATGACAGAGGTATCTGATGACTAGGCCAAAGATCAACCAGAGACATTAACAAAGAAAGGAGAAGATAGGCCATTATATTCACCAGATAAATCAACTACAGATGAAAAGAGAAAATAGTTATACACAAAAATCGGCAACCCCATTCAGAGTGTCACGCCGTTACAGTCTACTAGAGGAAACCCCAATAAAGAGGTAATACTCATAGGAGATCTCACGCCCATATCTATTGAATAGAAACATCCCTCTGATTTCTTTTTCAGTAAGAAAAGGAAAGTTGTGGTGAAGAAAGAAATGCACCAGAAAGAGGGTGCAACAGTAAGAAAACATAGAGTATTATTGGATGGACAGAGTTTGGAAGATGAAGATTTTTCTACAGAGGTAGCCGACTCTTTGGGAGATTTTTCAACAACTAACCTATTCTTAGTCGATAATCTAAAAAAAAGACTGAAGAAGAGAAATCAGATGATAAGTTAGTTGCAAAATCAAATAAGGAATGGAGAAAAGAATGTTAGAGAAGAAGTCAATAAAGTACTGGAACAGGCTAGAGCTAGTGATAAACAAGAAATCCAAATGCTCAATTCCAGTATTGACAAGATTCATAATAAGAGGCAACTCAGTGAAAGACAAACTATCCAACAATATGATTTGATAATTGCAAGACAAGGTCAGTTCCACTGAGAAAATGGTAATGGATATAGCATTGTTTCAAGCTCAAGTGTTGGGGGTGCTAAAGAAAATGGAAATAGCCTATAAAATCCTGATCTCTAAAGTAAACATCGTACAAAATCATTCTCAGGTGATGGATGAAGCATTAAGTAATTTTGTTTTAAGAGAGAGGGAGGCTATCGTTTCCTGAACTACCTTCCAAGAAGCAGTTATATCATCAGCAAAAGAAGGAAGATCTATGGCATCTACGTTGTCTATTTCAGAGAAAACTAGAGGTGATATTATACTAAAGACTTGGGAGTTAAACATAAACGAAGGTAGGAAAATGGCTAAGGAATTGAAATAATCTTGCGAAGAAGTTTGTGTTTACTTAACAAAGAATTATTAGGTTTCGATAAAGAAGATAGTTTTGGAACACTAGGTCAGCTTAATATAGCCAAACATCATCTTGACATTAAAACAAATATGGAAGAAGCACAAGCTCAAATATCACAGATAAAACAGGTTGATATCACTCAAATATATAGATGTCTAGTGAATCCTAATCTACAACTACAGTCTATTATTTTAGAGTATGGACATATAGAAGTGAGATTGCATCAACTGGAAATGAAATTATAAATTTTTGAGGCTAATAACTTAACAAGGTCTTCCGGTTTGGTAGCCAAATTTGTGGGTAGGTGCATCAAATGTATTGAGCAGAGAAAAGGTAGTACCTATGGAAACAAATGAATACAGTCTGTGTACATTATCTATTTTGGATCTAGAAAACAGGAAAGGAAAATGTTCATGCCAGCATAACGAAAAGATCAAGAAGATTGCAAATGAAGTGTTTTAGTTTCCATATTTTGTAATTTTAATTATTCTAAAGATAGAATAATTCCAACCGTTTGAGGTTGGAAACTTTTGTATAAATGCATATTCGAAAGAATGAACCATGACTGCTTCTTGCCGGTTGTAATTGAGAAAAATCTCCTCATTGAGGATTAATACAAGTGTAGACCAGATATTCCACATTTCGTCTAGTTTGAGTTATGTGTTCTTCTTTCTTTCCACATTCCAGCATCCTTTATATACTTATTTGATGGATGACAAATCAAAATTTAGTACAATATCTACTGTGGTTATATTTCATTCAATTATCTGATAACAAACAATTTTTCCTCTGTATTGGCTATTAGCAAATACAAGACCTGTAGTTAATTAGATTACTATATTTTATGCTTCATTAAAGTTTACATTATCCATTTTCTTCTTATGTAACGAAGTAATATTATTCTTTATTTGATGCCTTGCTTTGTCTAACAACTTTATTTTTTTCTCTCATTACATCCTATATTTTCAAATTTAACTCAGACACGAAAAACTGCCTATGAGTTGTTATACTATTAATTCATTTTAAGCAATTTTTCTCGCATAACTGAGATAGAAAAAGAAACTTTCAAACTTTCCTTATTTTCTGATGCCTGAAATTGTGCTTTGAGCCTTAAGTAAAAACTCAGGAACAACATATTTTTGGCATCGTTGTCGGGGATAGAGAAACAATGTCATTTTTCCCTAGGAGAATGACATTGGTAAGTTTCTCTCTTTGATAGTGAACAAAGATTGAATACATTATAAGGCTTATTTTTTTTATTTTTCACTTGGCAACTCCACAATTAATAAACTGGCATTCGGTTGAAGGAATACCAGAAAAAACCCTGATGATAAGCAGAGCATGCCTATTTCCGACCCTGAAAATTTTTTAAAACCAAGGGGATACCTAAAGAATACCATTGTGTCCACAAGTAAAGTTTACCAACATAAACCCACACAGTGTAATGATAAGTTTCCACTTGAGCCGTTAACTCCACTAGAAGTTTCCACCCAAATCCTTTTCAGAGAAATGTCAACTGATAGAATTGAAGCCTAAATCATAAGCCCCAAATTGGTTTTATCCGAGATAAAGGCCGAAACTGATTCAACTACCCCTTTTGCTAATAAAAGTAAAAGGCTCATCTTGATACCTACTTCGATCAAAATTCCATCATTTCCTGAAGTAAAGAGTCCAAATCCCCAAAGTATTGAAGAATATATCTTACACTTTGATTCAACTCCCACTGGTTTTCTCGTTTATATATCCTTCAAGTCTAAAGAACCTAGTCATGATTGCTCGTTTCCCTACTTTCCAGTTTTTCTGTCTCCTAATGGTCAATTCCTGGAACCTCTTTCATGTCACTCTTAAGTAACCAAAAGGACACTACACATCTTTGAAAACCCCCTTTACAATCTCCAAGACTCATCCCCTAGATTACCAATGGTTGCGGCCAGTGGAAGTGTTGTCGGTGGAAGTGGTGTTGGAGGTGACAAGGTGGAGGAGGAGGAGGTGGTAAATGACCACCCCCACCTCCTAGGATTTTTGCTAAAGTATCTTCTATATATGATCCTTTCGTCTTCCTAGTTCCCCTCGACTACTTTCCCGAAAACTATATGAAAAATCTGCCAAAGTTCACAAGAGAGGGAGACCTAACCGCCACTGATCATATCAATTTGTTTGATCAATTCGTCAATATCCTCAGC
The DNA here is from genome assembly GCA_009831015.1 of Picea engelmannii. NCBI lineage: Eukaryota > Viridiplantae > Streptophyta > Pinopsida > Pinales > Pinaceae > Picea > Picea engelmannii. The sequence continues at coordinate 123,187 of ML780035.1, read as the reverse complement.
CTCAAGAATGAATATGTCTATTCAAGGCTCCTAGTTCAAACATTTGAAGGACAGGTGAGAACCTAGTTCCAAGGACTGCCGACTGGTTCAATAGGAGATTATGACAAGTTAGAAAGTGCCTTTCTCAGATAATGGGGAGAAATAAAAGATCACCTTTATTATTTAACCGCGTTTGGAGCTTTAAGAAAGAAAAATTTAGAAACAATTCTTGAATTCACACAAATATTTAATAAATTATACAACAAGATCCGAGCTAAGGTTAAACCTTCCCAACCCGTAGTGAAAGTAACTTTCGTCAGAGATTTTGATCCCGATTTTTCTCTATTGTTGAGAGAGAGGAGATCCATCGACCTTACTAGAATGCAAGACGATGATGTAGAGATTGACTCAAATATGATGGCATCGGACAAGTTAAAATCTAAAGTCGAAATGGGAAATAAAGAGACTAGATGATTTAGAGAACAAGAAGGACCCTCTGGATCTGGGAGGTCCTCGGAAGATAAGATGGATGATATGGAAAAAATAATTAAAGAATTATCAAACAAAATTTCAAAGATGGAATTGGATCAATCTAAAGAAGATCAGTTCGCTAGAAAATATTTTAGGAGAAACCCTAACTCTCAAATACAACAGAGACCAATTAACAATTAAGATCAAAAGATTTAGACTCACTTTAAAAACAAAAAAATTATTGGAGGAGATGACATACAAGAGTTTGAGCAGTTAGAGGAAGATATGAATAATCTTGTCGATGAGTGTCAAGAACCTCATCTGACGAGACAAGATTATGAAAGGTATTTAAACGCAGAACACTGGTCTAATAACGATGATAGCGTAAATATCACAAAAGATTTTTCTTATCAAGGAATTGTCGATAATATAATGGACGAGCTCCAACAAAAGTATAATTTAAGGACAGGAAATAGAAATATGACAACTGCCCAACCGAAGAAAATCTTGTCAATAGGAGAAGTGGACAAGGCAGCTACCAAAGCTGCTAGAAGATAGACCGTTAAAAGAAAGGCCACTGACACATAATCTGCCAAGACAAAAACAACAGAGACACCAATTGTTAACACAAGAACAATGAAGATTCCTAAGACTAAAATGAAGACTATCAAAATGAAAACAACGAAAACACAGACTACGAAAGCAAAACTAGTTGAAACTAAAGCGACACATACCAATAAATCAGAAAGAAAGGAGATTGAGATCCAAACAAGAGAAACAGATAAAACAACAGGAAATTTCAGTCTAGAAAACAAAATTAATAAGATCATTAGTTGTGTACCTCCGGTCGAGTTGGAAAAAAACCCTACATACAGAAAACAAATTGCCAAATTGATAAATTTTCCAAATATTGAAAGTCAGGCCGACATTATAAATTTAGAAGATGATAAACTAAATATAGTGTTTGGTCTGCGTTTTGAAGGTACCATGGATTCTGTCGCTCATTTATACATTACGCTAACTATGCATAATCATCTACTCCATAGTTGCATGTTGGATTTTGGAACCTCCCACAATGTGATGCCCAAAGATATTATGGATAAAATTGGTCTCGAAATTACCAGACCATACAAAGATCTTTATTCTTTCGATTCGAGAAAAGTTAAATGTTTGGGTATGATTAAATATTTAGTGGTCAATCTTGCACACATCCTTGTAAAAACTATTCTAATGGATGTGGTTGTTGTTGAGATCCCTCTAAAGTATGGTATGTTGTTATCTAGTTCTTGGGGCACTAAGCTTGGAGGATACCTTCAACTCGACATGACATACGCTACAATCCCAATCTTTGATGGACAGTTCACCCACCTCTACAGAGAAAAAACACTAGCATATACAGTAAGTGATCCACTGAACCCAAATAATTATCCTGTGTATATTGCAGATCAGGATTTAGGAAAATGTATACTATCGATTGATGATGATTTAGAAGAATGTATAGAAGAAAATTATACAGAAAATAAATACAAAAAACAAATGAAAAGGTAAATAAGATTGGAGTTTGGAAAATGTATTTCAATGGTGTTTCATCATGTGAATGGGAAAGAGCTGGAGTGCTATTTGTGGCACCCTGGGATGATTTTATTATTACTTTCTCTTACAGATTACAGTGGGATATCGATTACACCAATAATGTATGTGAATATAAATCCCTGGTCTCGCGATTAGAAGTTGTCAGGAAGATGAAAATTGAAAACCTAATAGTTTATGTTGATGCAGAATTGATCGTAAAACAGATAAAGAAGCAGTACCAGACCAAAAACCCAAGGTTGAGATCCTACCGAAATTGTGCCTGGAATCTGATTGAGAATTTTTTCTCATCGTTTAATATCCACCACATTCCCAAAGTTGAAAATCAACATGTGAATTCCTTGGCCAAAGAAGCTGCAAATTTTGTACCTCCTACTATCCTCAAACTAAAACATCATATAGAAATGAGGCATACACCATCAATACCAAACAATATATAACACTGGCAGGTATTTGAAGATGATGAGAAAATCAAACAATTATTAGAAATGGTGGATGAATTTGTTGAAACCTATATTGATCAGGAAAATTAGATTGATCATGTTTGGATTATGCAGGATGGTGAAGATCCTCAGGAGTTTCGAGATAAGATCGCAAATCACCACATGATTGTAATAAAAAATAATCATATCCCTAAGGGTATGATTCCTCTGGATAGATTATTCAATCATGACGAAATTCCCTTAAACTCTACTTTATAGCCTTAGCCTAAAGAGGTTGAAGACTGTGATATAGGCACCAAGGAAACTCCTAAACTAGTAAAAGTATCTAAATACATTCCCCCTGAAGTAAAAAGAAAATTTTCCGAATTGCTCAAATAGTAAAAGGACGTTTTTTCCTAGTCCTATGATGAATTAAGAACTTACGATACCACTGTAATTTAACACAAGATTCCTCTAAAGCAGGGTGTTAAATCATTCAGGTAGAAGCTCAAACAGATAAATCCCATACTACTGCCTGTAATAAAAAGGAAGGTAAAGAAACTCCTGGATGATAAAAGCATTGTTCCACTCAGATACTCCGAATGGGTAGCCAATCTGGTGCCGATAAGAAAGAAGAATGGTGAAATGAGACAATGTGTAGATTTCATAAATTTAAACAAATCATCGCTCAAAGATAATTATCCATTACCTAAAATGGATCATGTATTGGAAAAAGTTGTCAAGGAAAATAGAATGTCCATGATTGATGGATTTTCAGGCTATAATCAGATTGTAGTCCACGAGGATGATAAAGAAAAAATTGCGTTCACGACCCCATGGGGTACCTTTATGTATGACAAAATGCCATTTGGTTTGATGAACCCAGGTTTCACTTTTCAACGAGCTATGGACATTGCCTTTGTTCATGAAAGAGATAAGTTCATTGTCATTTATCTTGATGATCTAACTGTATTTTCTAAATCTGATGTAGAACACCTGGTACACCTCAAACAGACGTTTGAGAAATGTCTCAAATTCAGTTTGTCTTTAAACCCCAAGAAATCTCACTTTGAAATGCAGGAAGGTAAACTCTTGGGCCATATAGTATCTTGGGATGGAATTAAAATCAAACCGAAAAGGTTTGAAGCTATATATACTATCAATATTCCTAGAAATAGAAAAGAGATTCAATCATTTTTAGGAGAAACTATTTTTTTAAGAAGATTTATCCCAAACTTCGTTGAAATCATGAAATTGACTACAAATATGCTTAAGAAAGACATCAAGCTTAAATGGACGAACGAAGAAAAAGCGTCATTTGAACCAAGGATGATTTTAAGGATGGAAATTTATTTTAAAATGTAGAAACCTTGGCGAGTCTTACTAATCCTTCATATGCAAACTATAAAATGTTTGGTGATATTTTTGTAAAAATATTAAATTTTTTAAGATTTTAATATAGTTTGTATAAAATTTTGGTGATTTTTAAGGAAAAATAATTTTATCCTATATAATTTGGGCAAATCATTTTTAGAATAGTGAATGGTTTTTTGGGAAAAACCTTGGAAAATTAGCCCATGAGCGAAATTTAGCCCCTAAAATCATCCCTGATTTGAACGCATCAAGAAGGTCATAGGTGAAGCAACGATGCTGGAAAGCCTAGTTTATCTGAAATAATTCTTAATTTTCTTATTCACATTTGAACACACAATTGTTGTAGTACTCCTTCAGAAGAACGAAGAGGGGTTTGAACAAACAATAGCTTTCTTCAGTAAAATCCTTAGAGATGCAGAGCTGAGATACGATATAATGGAAAAGAAGGCCTATGAAATGGTGAAGTCCCTAAAGGCTTTCAGGACCTACGTACTACATTCTAAAATAATTTCATACGTACCCACCAGTTCTATTAAATATATACTGGTTCAACCCGATAGTGACATAAGGAGGGTACAATGGCTTGCTAAAATTCAAGAATTTCATCTGGAGGTGAAACCAACAAAGTCATCAAAGGACAGGGTTTAGCTAAGTTATTAGCCAAATCTAATTTTAGATCTCTTGGAATAAACAACCTTCAAGAGTGCAAAGGATTTCTGAACATAGATGAATTCAATGATCAAATACCCACAACTCAAATCGAGGAGAAGTTATCTCCTTCAGCTTGGTATAAAGATATAGTCTATTACATTCTAACTCTACTGTGCCCAGGCGATATGACTCCTTTTAAATCTAGAACATTAAAGTTGAACGCAGTAAAATATTGTATCATGGATAGCCATTTATATTGGAAGGATCCTCCAGGATTTTTACTGAGCTATTTGGTAGAATCCGAAACAAAGAGAGTTATAAATTAATTTCATGAAGGAGAGTGTGGAGGACATCATGCATGGAGAGAAATGGCCTATAAAATCATGAGAGCGGGATATTATTGGCCTAAATTATTTGTTGATGTGAATGCCAAAGTTAGAGCCTGTAATCCCTGCCAGTTATTTTTAGGAAAGCAAAAGATTCTAGTATTACCTTTGGTCCTAGTTAAAATAGAAGCCATGTTTCAACAATGGGGGATGGATTTTATCAGTGAAATCAATTCACACTCTAGCGCGCAACACAAGTGGATCTTAACCGCTACAGATTATTTCACCAAGTGGGTAGAATCCATTCCGACTAGAAATGCTACAGACTCGGTGGTGATAAACTTCTTGGAGGAAATTTTTTTATCCAGATTTGGTTGCCCTCGGAAGATAGTTACAGATAATGCCCAGGCATTTAAATCTATGGCGATGGTCAATTTTTGACAAAAGTACAATATTGTACTGGGCCATTCCAAAATGTATTATCCCCAAGGCAATGTATTAGTTGAATCGTCAAATAAAAGCTTGATCACCATAATTAAGAAAGTATTCAACAAAAATAAGAAGGCCTGGCATGTACACTTGAAATATTCTTTGTGGGCGAATCGATTAGGCACCAAGAAATTGATTGGGATATCCACTTTTCAAATGGTGTATGGGACTGATGTGATACTACCCATAAACCAGGATCTTCCTGTAATGAAACTCTGGCAAGATGAAAAGGAAGAGCCAAATCATGTCACTAGAAGAATAAATCAACTGATTGAAGTCCAACAAAATAGGGCTGAAGTAGATAAAAAACTTCAGAAGTATCAGGATAACATGAAAACCATGTTTGAACAAAAAGCTAAAGATAGGGAATTCCTCCCGGGTGACCTAGTTTTGAGGTGGGATGCTAGAAAGGAAGACACAAGAAAGCACGACAAATTCGACCATATCTGGTGTGGACCTTTCAAAGTCACAGCTTCTGAAGGGAAGAATTCATTTTTGTTAGAAAATATGGATGGTAAAATCCTCAATGCTCCTATCAACGAGCCTTACCTAAATCATTTTATGCAATAATCGGTTTCCAAACCCTCACCGTACATACTGATTTGTTTTCTTTATTTTGATTCGCAGTTTTTCATTTTTTCGGTAAGTTTTTACTTTCACTGTAAATAAAACTAGGTTAGTTGATTTCATAAAAACAAAAAATATAAAAACAAGGAACATATAGAGTTTGGTTTGTGTAAGTTCCCGACATCTTTCATATTACTATCATGCATGATACTTGCCGATATCTGAGAGATCAGAGACCTTAGAAATTGACCTTCATGTATTAGAACATTGGCTCTTGCTCAAAACAGGCGACAAATAAATAATTTACTTGGGTGAAAATATAAGAGTGAATCTAAGGTATAAGCTTCTTCCCTATTTAAATTCCCAAAGAAATATCATTTAGTATGACACAGGTCTCATATGTAGAAATATTATCACCTAATCTATAACCAGGGGAATGGAAAGTATGCTTTAAGTTATCAAGAGTTTCCTCTGGATAAAATAAAAAGTCAAATAAAACTTGAAATAAAAAGTAAGCAATAAGAAGACCTGAAAGAAAAAGTCTCAAGAATCGAGTATAAAATTTTCACAGGAGTAACCGTACTTATAACAGAACATCTGAAACCTTCATTATTTTCCCCCACTCATTTTCAAGGTTGTATTTTCATGTGATTATTTTTATCATCCCATGGTACTCACACAGGAAAAAGGGTCTCACCTTAACTTTGAAAACTCATAAACGAATTTTCAAAACGTGAATAGGTAAAAAAAATCTTATAATTCCTCTAGCTTCAATTGAACAAAAAAATATGTCTAGGCTAATCCTGACTCTCTTAGCCCTTCTAACAAGTTTAAATTGATTTGTTTCTCTCAAGAAAAATCCTTGGAAAATAAAAAATCCCCATGAGAATTTCCCTGTAGGCGAAGGTGTTTTAAAGGTCAAAGGAGGATTAGTCTAGAGTAATCAAAGTGACTTAACAGGCCTATATTGTTAAATTATAAAGATATATCATCCCTGATATATTGTATACAAATTGATTTCCCCCACTTCATGTTTTAAAAATATGATACAGATGGTGAAAGGAAATTCATTAAATGATTTCCCTCATCTGAGCATTTAAATGCAAAATTACAAATTAAAGTGGTGAAAGGAAATTCAATGTGGGAAATTAGATAACTTCACTGGGATACTGAATAGGCCCACTGGAAGTGAAGCAATGTCTACGATATCTGAAAGGTTGTTATACATGAATTATAATGTGCTTTGGTAACTAGTTATTTTTTGACTAGATCTACATCCTAACCTAACATGGGACTCCCTCATTAAAAACATTGAAATTACTTTACCTTGATGCGAACAAAATCGAACAAATCCTAGTAGAATTATTAAGGTTGTTTTGATTATCTTAAGAAAATCTGAAGTCATTTTTAAGAAAAGGATGCTACTGATAAGCCTAAACTCGAGATTAATGAATGAATAAGTTTTGACAATTTTTAGAGTTAAGGATGAAATCCTAAGTCCTTTTGTGTGACCTCCTTTAGAATGTGTTTCATTGAAATGAAATAATGACTCCATTTACCCAATAAAGGCACTTGGTATATTTTTCTTCTCGTCCCATAGGGACACGATATCCCTAGATCGATCCTATGTTGAAACATTTATTTTTTCTAAGGTTTACACTTAAATAGGTTTAATTCTCGCTAAATAAAGACAAAAATGCACTTGGATATCACCATTGATGAGGTCTTTTGTTGGATACAACGATCCTAAGTTCTTGAAAATTATGGAGTCTCCCGCTAGTTAAAGGGTCAAATCGCTAAAAATAGTCTTCAAAATATCAGGTTTCAGGGTTTCACAGACCTAACAGTCCAACATATAAAGAGTCTTAATGTCCCGACATGCGAAACTATGAAACTATGATAAGTTTTAATCCATGTTAATTAAGGCGGTAAAAGAGATTAGTACTAACTAATCACATCACGAGTTCACGATTCAGGGATCCTACCTCGAGCGACACCAAAATTTCAATATACGAAATTGCGAAACTAGCTTAAAATTAAGTCAGGTTAATTAAACGATTAATAATGATTAATGATAATTAAATCATATCGCAGTTTCACGTTTCGAGAATCTTGTCTTGAATGACAACTTGAAATCCTGATACCCGAAGTCGCGAAACCCTTATCTAATCGTGATTAATTAAAAGGTTAAACTCGATTAATATTAATTGATCAAATTGTGATCTCGCGATTCGGGGATCATAACTTGAAATTAAATAAGATCGCCCAAGACTCCAAACCCCAAAATAGATTAAGGTTAAACATGATTAATTAACATGATAAAGATTGATTTATTAACACCTTAAACAATATTTTCTCCTGTAAACTTTACGTTGGTTTGAAATGCGGGTAAATTTAAATGATATCTATGCTTTTCCCAGATCACAAAATATCGACCATTAATGACATTAATAGTTTATTTATAGAAATGATTTCAAATAAGATCCTAATTTATCTCCCAAATCTTTTGAATAAAGGAATTAAACGTGTTGTCAGAAAAGGACTATGCAGATTGATACGCTTAAGGCAAAGAAATGTTTTTCATTTTTTGGATTACATTCTCGTTTTCATAGAGATTTCCTAATGAGATACTCAGTCCTGTGTGTTTTCTGTGACAAATAGTAGGTTTTCTTTTTAGAACTGCTACCATGCTGCCACAAAAAGAAACCAAAGTGACTAGTGAGGGTTTAGGCCAGAGTTCAAAGGTTATCTCTGATACCTCACCCAGAAGTATAAACATAGTTAAAACCTGGACGAATGTATTCAACATCCTGCAGTATGAGCTAATAAACTGCCCTAGTGATTCGAGTGACAATGAAAAGGAAGATTTATTTATCAAATACAAAACTATTTCGTAGGAAAAGATGCATAAGGTAGCAACAAGGTCGAGTATTTTACCGTACAATGACATGATTAAATAGGCACTAGATCATGTGGATATCCCAACTAGAACTATTTTCAATTCTCAGAAGGTGGTTGTTGGTTCATTTCGACCGGAACAAATATAGGTGATGTATAAGTTGTCTCCAACATCAAACTTCACTTACAATACCAGTTTTCTAGATAATTTCAGCAAGAAGGAGTGTGATCAATATGGGAAAAATATTTTGGATTTGATCAAGGATTGGTGCTCATGCCCCGAAAAGTTCAAAGCTAATTCTCACGACATATACTCAATCTCATCATTGCAACCACATTTCATGTATATAGCCATGATGATGTGGAGACTTTATGGAAAAGAGAACACAACCCATTTCTTTCTAACATGGGTACCCATTATACACACAGTGGAATAAGGTTAGTCTTTTGACTGGGCCAAGATATTGTTGGATAGTGTGGCTAGTGAAATTACAGAATACCAGGCAAAGAAATCCAAGAGGAAATCAACTTCATTTTTTATGTCAGCTTATATTATGAATGCCATTTGTTTCATGATGCCTTTCCCGCTGATGGGCTGGAGATAAACTCCATATAGCGCATAACCAATTCATATTTATCATTCAAAACTATGGGAAGACAAGGTGAAACATTTATTTTATGAAATTTGTAATTGGGTAGCGATGTTGATGCACATTGCTATTTTTGGTCAGGCACCTCCTAGAATTTTAGATACGGTTGTGGCTAACCTATATAAAGTGGAAGACTGGTATTTCGAGGAGCACTTCTCTTACATCAGAGTGTTCAGTTATTTAGTTCCCCCATACACTTTACCGCAATTTTTACCAGATCGATTGGTGTGCCATGTAAGTTTTAAACTTGTGAAGTAAAGAAATGCATATAGATTCTTAAGCAATACATAAATTAATCAATGGCTCATGCACAGAGTACACAGAGATTGTATACCGGAAACCCTCAACCGGGAAAACCTTTCTTATTTTCATTATATCGAATTTTACCATTCACCATACAATATATACAATGTTTTTAGGTATTCCATATATACCAAAACCCTAATCCCTTAATCTGGGATTAATATACAAATCCGCTAAAAATACCAAAAACCCAACATGCAAAGAATATAACACATACCCAACATGCGACGAGGTCGCACAAAAAACTGTACTCGGAGGGATTAGCAAATAACTCAAAGTCGTGCAGAAAAAGGTATGGACATATTTTATGTTACATATTGGTGTATTTTCTTTATTGTATTTCGGCCACTCCAGAGTGGAAGCTGCGGAATTAGAAGAAATAAATCTGGTTAGCATTGAATTTAAGAATCACGACCTACGAAAGGTTGTGGGTAACCATTTGGTCAGTTGCAATATTAAAAAGTATGAACATGAAGAATCCCCTTAGGATGAAGTTTTTCAAGGGGTGAGATATTCCCAAGAAGTTCTGAGCCAAGTCCGAGCCCTATCACCTGATAAAATGGTTGATTTTTACAACTTCCAAAAACACCGAAGAAGTGGTCTTCTGAAAGTATTACAAGGGGAAAACCCGATGGCTCCTACTACACAACAAACAAAGACCCAAAATCCATAAATCGGAATCTCTAGCAAACAAGAAGCCCCAAAAGACTCAGAGAAGTCTGAGATCTCAACTCAAAAAAAGGATATCCTGACAGCAGAGGTATCTGATTACCGGGACAAACATCAATCAGAGACATTAACAAAGAAAGGAGATGATAGGCCACTATCTTCACCAGATAAATCAACTACATATGAAACCGAAAAATAGTTATTCACAGAAATTGACAACCCCATTCAGAGTGTCACGCCATTACAATCCACTAGAGGAAACCCCAATACAAAGGTAATACTCATAGGAGATCTCATGCCCATCTCTATTGAAGAGATACCTCCCTCCGATTTCTTTTTCAATAAGAAAAGGAAAGTTGTGGTGAAGAAAGAAATGCACTAGAAAGAGGGTGCAACAGTAAAAAACCACAGAGTATTATTGTATGGACAGAGTTTGAAAGATGAAGATTTTTCTACAGAGGTAGTCGACTCTTTGGGATATTTTGCAATAGCTAACCTATTCTTAGTCGATAACCTAAAAGAAAGACTGAAGCAGAGAAATTAGATGATAAGTCAGTTGCAAACTCAAAGAAGGAATGCAAAAAAGAATGTCAGAGAAGAAGTCAATAAAGGACTGGAACAGGCTAGAGCTAGTGATAAACAAGAAATCCAAATGCTCAAGTCCAGTATTGATGAGATGCATAGGAAGAGGCAAGTGAGATAAATAAAGACTATCCATCAAGATGAGTTGATAAAACAATTGAAAGACAAGTTTAGTTCCATTAAGAAAATGGTTATGGATATAGCACTATTTCAAGATCAATCATTGAAGGTGCTAAAGAAACTGGAAATAACTCAACAAAGCCTTCTCTCTAAAGTAAAAATCGTCCAAAATCATTCTTAGGTGATGGATGAATCATTAAGCAATATTGTTTTAAGAGAGAGGGAGGCTATCGTTGCCCGAACTACCTTCCAAGAAGCGGTTATATCATCTAAAAAAGAAGGAAGAGCTATGGCATTTGGGTTGTCTATTTCAGAGCAAACTAGAGGTGATATTATACTAAAGACTTGGGAGTCAATCATAGCCAAAGGTAGGAAAATGGATAAGGAATTGAAAGAATCTTGCGAAGAATTGTTTTGTTCACTTAACAAATAATTATTAGGTTTCGATGAAGAAGATAGTTCTGAAACACTGGGTAAACGTAATATAGACAAACATCATCCTGACATAAAAAAAAATATGGAAGAAGCACAAGTTGAAATATCACAGATAAAACAGGTTGATATTGCTCAAATAGATAGATGGCTAGTGAAGCCTAATCTACAACTACAGTCTATTATTTCAAAGGATGGATGTATATAAGTGAGATTACCTCAGTTGGAAAATAAATTATACTTTTTTTAGGCTAATAACTTAACATGCTCTCCCGGTTTGCTAGCCGAATTTGTGGGCAGGTGCATCAAATGTATTGAGCAGGGAAAAGGCAGTACCTCTAGAAACAAATGAATACAGTTTGTGTACATTATCTATTTTGGAGCTAGAAAACAGGAAAGGAAAACGTTCATGACAGCATAACGAGAAGATCAAGAATATTGCAAATGAAGTGTTTCAGTTTCCATATTTTGTAATTTTAATTATTCTAAAGATAGAAGAATTCCAACAGTTTGAGGTTGGGAACTTTTGTATAAATTCATATTCGAAAGAATGAACCAGGGTTGCTTCTTGCTGGTTGTAATTAACAAAACTCTCCTTATTGAGGATTAATACAAGTGCAGACCAAAGATTCCACATTTCGTCTAGTTTGAGTTATGTGTTCTTTTGTCTTTCCACATTCTAGCATCCTTTATATACTTCTTTGATGAATGTAATATCGCAATGTAGTATAACATCTACTGTGGTTATATTTCATTCAATTATCTGATAACAAACATATTTTCCTCTGTATTGGCTATTAGCAAATACAGGACCAATAGTTAATTAGATTACTATATTTTATGCTTCATTAAAGTTTATATTATCCATTTTCTTCTTCTGTAACGAGGTAAGATTCCTCTGTATTTGATGCCTTGCTTTGTCTAACAACTTTATGTTTTTTCTCGCATTACATCCTATATTTTCAAATTTAACTAAGACATGAAAAATGACCTCTGATTTGTTATACTATTAATTCATTTTAAGGAATGTTTCTCGCATAATTGAGATAGAAAAAGGAACTTTTAAACTTTCCTTATTTCTTGATTCATGACATTGTGCTTTGAGCCTTAAGTACAAACTCAGGAACAACAACATACACATTGTGTGTGTGTGTGTTGAGGGTTACAAAATACTATATATAGTCAATAAAACATTATATTTGTACAAGATATAATATTAAGAAAAATGTTCATAAGGTTAGGTCTTGAAAGATGTATCTTGTCATGTCCCCATTTTTGGGTTTCCCCATTTTGTACTAGAAAGGAATTCAGTGGATTATCAATGAAGAAAAAAGGGAGTCAAAGGGGGTTATTTAATGTCATTTAGTTATGGGAGGTTATGTATATGAAGTGACATTAAATAATTAACCCCTTAAGCATTATGTTGGTTGTGGAGCCTGATTGTCTTCCTGATTCAGAGGTTTGTTTCATACGTACTTGGACCCCACTCCCTAATGAGGGGTGTGGGGGGGTTTCCCCCCCCCCCCCC